>JAPMAE010004546.1:341-14052 GCA_036584705.1 Rhyacophila sp. 25_7
GTTTCTTCAGTTACGATTTTTTTTGTAAGCTGATGGCGTTTCCTCGAGAATTGATAAGGAGCAAAAGAATTAATTAAACACCTATAAGTATTTGACGAAGGTTTTTGTATTCGGCATATTTATTTTCAACAATATTAAGCGATGTTTTGAAATTTCCCTTATTGACAATTCTTTTGCTTGTTTCCACATTATTAAGTATTATTTATACGTTAAAAATAGGTCAAACGAAAAATTCATTTTATTTACTATAAAATTCATAATGGAAATTCATCAAATCAATATAATAATACATTTTTGTACACCTTTATTTTATAAGATATAATTTTTTTAAAAATGCCCGTTTTTCGGTGTGTTGCGACATTTTCTACTAAAACATTCAATGATCTTTTATAAAAAATTTTTTTTTAAGGGGTCATCCATAAATCACGTAACGTTTTTTTACCCTATATGTAAGCATGTAGACATTCAGTCTGACACCCCCCTCCTTCCTCTCAGAAGTCGCGTAACTTTCCAAGTTAAATATGAATGAAATTTACAATCAACTCAAACCCACTTTTTGAGAGGGAAAAGTGTTACATAACAATACAAATTAACCCACCCTTCCCTTGTAATACCTTGTAGACGTTGGTGGCCACCCCTTCCTCCCCCTCAAGGGCGTTACATGGTTTATGGACGACTCCTAAGAACTTAAAAGATTGCGGCAGATTGTTGAGTTTGAAAATATTGTGAAAAAAGAATCGCTACTTTCACGAAGAGAATGGCAGCTGAATAATAATGATAAAACCAAAAACCCTAATAATAAGGTGTTACGTGAAAACGTCAATGTTTCACATCGACGAAAAGCAATCAATCCCAAAGGTAAAAGGAAATACTTGTTATATGGTTAGACATTTGGTCCTTACCGCAATCACTTCGAAGTGTTTGTCTATAAACGCGTAAATACTAGGTCAAAGATAAATCCACATTTATAGCACGTGTGACGTTTCAAACCAGTGAAATAAAAAAAATCGACTGTCACAGATGCACGATAGTGATAATATTTTAGGATGATTTCGTTAGTTAAGAGCCACGCAAACAGTATATATATATATACCTCTACGTATTTAACGTTATAACGTTAAATACGTAGAGGTGCATGAGATAACATTTTGGTGCTAACAAAATACCATAGAATTTATTGTTACACGAAACAAAATTCACTTAACATAAAAAGATAGCACACGTGAAAAGTGTGCGCAGCTGTTTAGATATACATTAGAGTGGTAAAATGAACCAAATGATGGACAATATAGGACAATTTGTAAATATTATAATATGATAAAAAGAGATCGTTCAAAAACTATGTCAGATATATCGATAAAAATGAATTAAAACTTTACCAATATTGTATATTTTTATTTAATAAATTTATTGTACATATTAAGAGATACTAATCTTATAACGTGCTGATGTAGATATAACTTTTTAAACATAATTTTGTATTTATCTTAAAATTCAATAAAATATCTTTTTCCCGATGATATCGTGTTAACTATTTACAAAATATTTTATATTAAACGATTATAAGACACGTTTTCTCTATTTATGTACCATTGTATTTAAAATGCGTCTCATACTCGTTGGCTTCTTACCGAGGTACCGGTGGCTGACGACAAGCTACGCGTATTGAACTAAGGTCTCGCAAGCAGGAGGTGAATGTGAACTAGCGGCCGCTGCTGCGTAGATGGGATACAGTCGTTGCTCAGTGACGGTAAAATGCAATATTTTAAAAACAAAACTGTGCTCTAGCAGTAGTTAATCATTATTTTTTTTATAAGCTGGGTTACAAAAATATGGGTACATTTTATAATCGGTAGCGTCATATAATTGATATAATACTATAATTTATTTTTATTGAAAAATCTTCGAATATAAGTATTAATCTAAAAAATAATTTCAATTATTAAAATATAGTATTTTTGACAACCACAAAAGATCGGACACAATTGTATCGCCAAAAAAACGACTACAAGATTTTTTATAAACCTCTAGTCCAATTGAAATCAGGTTTACCCGATGCGAGTATCTTGAATTCTTGTTTGCTATGGAATTTTCTCAGTCAGAGTCAGTATCGGGTGAAATAGTTGTGAAAAATACGGGATATCCATGAAACCAGAAAAAACAGCACTGGGCAAACATAAATGAATATTACTTTCAGCCAGCTCAGTGAAGAGGTTGTTAGCCTAAGTTTTGAAAATTGAATACAATTTGTATTATTATAATGTTTATCAATATTTAAATTAATGATTTTCTCATTTTTTTTTTTATTTATCTATTTTTTTGCCATGGAACAAGTCAAGTATATTTTATTTGTACATTACTATGTAAATAGTAAAAATAATTCGTTTCACACACAACCTTTTAAGAAATTAATCAAGTCCGTAAATCGAGAGATAGGTAGGTGTGTTTAGTCGACATACGAGTATATCCCATCAAAGAATCCAATAAAATAATTAGCCGTTGTGTATTTATAATCAACTTTGTTACGATGGTTATATCATAACTGATAACGATACAAATAACAATTTATGAAATAGCAAAAAAGAAATTAAAGTGATCATTAAAGATTACAAAGCTAGACGATAACGCGATAATATCCGCCAAATGCCAATGTTGACACAATGATACTGAAATATCAAAGAGGTGTATCATTATTCATATAGTAAATCAATAAAAAATCACGACTTGACACTCCATGTTGACAACTCAAACTGATAGTAACATTTGACTAGGAACGCCGTGTCAAACTCGTAAAGAAGAGTAACGTCAAACATATAACGAATATGCAATTCATGAGCAATGGCATGGTAATCAAAGGACCATTACCTTTGTTCTGTTTACGAATAATGTATGCCAATTGATTTTCTGTCCAAGGCAACTATAATTCGACAAAGACCTATTAATATACATATACTACATTATAATCAATTTTAATTACTATCAATCTTTGGTGGAAAGCCAATACATGTAAATTTCATATTGTATGTGAACGTAAAAACAACATCATATCGAATGAAGGAAATATTTTACTATTGTAAAACAGTTTGTTGTTCTCCAAACACACATTAGCAATATCAACAGGTGCCGAACATGCATACATACTATTTACCACACATTATCCTAAAATGTATACATACTTAGTTTTTCATTCTATTTGTATGTCATACGTCTGATTCTACAAAAAAAAAAGTTGGACTGAAATTTTGTTACTTCGCAATTCGTTATAACGAGATTGAATTTGTATTATGAAATTTTCACAAATGTCGCTCAAGAAAAATCGCAATAAATGAAAGCGGTCGTTTTTTATGTTCTTAAAATTCGTATACATATTTTAATAGATTATCCTTAAATTATAAGGATTCGGATTTACTGTACTAAGAAATACTAACTGAAGCGATTTTAAAAGCATACTAAGGTATATGTAAATATTTTTTTCACATAAAAATGCCGAAGATGTTCGATATTATTTCTGTTTGACGGTCTATGAGTGGTTTCACTCCGAAGAGTATTAAAATATTTACATGGGAAATTGCACGAACATACGAGTATTACTTGTAAAAATAGAATAAAAATATATCGTTTTTATATTGATTCATTTCATATTCAACATAATTGAAAATAATATATTAATACGAGTGGATGATACAGTATATAAAGAGTAATCGGTAGAAATTGTCATTTATTAGTTGATTGAAGTCTATAATATAATTTTGTAAAAGGTTCATCATTCTTTCACAAAAGGGTCGCGTGCCGGCAATCTGAATACATACAAGGAAAAGAAAACCTTTTGTTCGTGATCTGAAAGGGGAATGGCGACTATATGACTTTATTTTTTCTCTCCACTGCCACGTATGAAATATAAATCATCGTTATGCAGGTAATAAAAGTAAAACATTCGTATTTATGCCATATTCCATTGGTACGTTTGTTTATAAAGACATTAAATCTTCAAACGATACAGTTTATATTCAATCCACCTAAAGTAAGAAAACTTGATCTATATTATTGCGATGAACTCTTATAGCGATATGTACATAATTGCAATTTTCAAAAGTATGCGATTTAGTGAGAATTTTATATAATTCATTTCAATTATCTGATAAGATTTTGCAATAGACACAGTAATCTCAACTATTGACAATCAATCATTTTATCGTATAATATTCGTTTAGCTTGATTACGTGTATATCAAGTATTGTCATTTATACAAGACGAGCATAGTAGCAAGAAATTAGCTACTGAGAACCACATAACCATCGTTGTAATATAATTAAATATAATATGAATTATTTGATATATATTATCATATTTTGGTGGAAAGCCATTGTATCGAAATAAAAACCATTTTTATGCCTACGAGTATTTCCATAGAATAATAAATTTAAACATAGACCGATTTCGTATGTTACGACATTTTCAACTTATTTGATCGAGATAATAATTTCTGTTTATGTTTGTATTATACTTGATAAGGTAAGTCGAATTTTAGTCACCCTCGTAGGTGAATGAATGGGTAGCGCATTCAATTCGACGAGATTAGGATCGGGGAATTTTCATCTACATTTGAAACCAGGATATATTCGTAAACCGAATTGATTTTACATAAAACTGACAATTAATTATTACTCTTTAAAAAATGAAGCAATCCTCCCATTGCGGAGATTTATGTGCTGCGTTTCAAAATATTTCTTACTTTTTTATTAGTTTGCATTTAGAAATAATATTATAAGAACTGTAATCATGCTTATAATAACAGTATTGTGTCAATCAGAAATTTTTCATTTAATAGCCGTTTTATTTAATAAACAATTTGATATTATATTTTTACATGCGAGTGTTATAAAATATCTATTACTTATGAATTCGTAAGTTCCTGGCTACAATCCCGTAATTAGCAAAATTGCAGAGGTTTTTTCACTCATACGTATTTTAAAACCGGGGCATAAACCCATGATAGGCAACTAAGAAATAAAAATCAATAGTCTATAAAAAAGTAGATATGAGTATATTCGCATAAAATGTATTAAAAAGCGAAGATATTTTTTTAATTTGAAAAAAGTATAAACTTAATAAAATATATGATGCAAATAGTTTTGTCAATCACCAAGATTCAGTAGAAAATTACTCGCAACAGCAAAGGGAACGTTTATTCATTCGTATTTGTATCCTGAAAACCCCCAATTAGTTGATAAGAAGCATATAGTTAATCTACTTACTGTCAACACTAGGATGAAAAGCATTGTATTATAATAAGAACACAATTTTGCATGTACACTTCCACAAAATATATGTAATGGAAATATGTAAATCAGTGGACAGTGCATCCGATTAGCTACTCATGTGTTTGCAGCTGAGATAAGATCAAAACGACTGAGTTAATAATTAACAACTGTTAAGAATAAATAACAGCGAAGGACTTATATGCTCCATCTCGGATAGAACATTGAAATAAAAAACGTATACATATTTAGAAAAAAACTTTCAAGAGAGATTTAGCTACTAGTATATTAGACTTTATATAAGTACCAACTATTAGAGATGAATTGTTGATAATGTATGATAATTACTAGCGCCATGATAAGCACAATGAAAGACAAAAGGTATTAAGATATTTTATTTACATAGTATATCGGTAAAATGAGATTCCAAAATTAGTTTCAACGGGCGTTTGATATGTCACTGTCGAGATTCTCTATCGTTAATCCTTTACCAACAGCTACAATTAAAAGCTAATAGCCATTGACCGGTAAACAAAGTTCAATGAAAGCCTGTTTAAGGTAACAAATTGCATGTAGCCGTTAAAATCAACTTTAACAGTTCATTAGGGAAGTGCTACATATTTTCTCTCAGTCAATAAAATACCTTAGCATTTCAAACACTATTGACAAGCACAGGCAAATATGTTGAATTAAATTAACGTGTCGTGGAGAATTTACAAAAGTATTTTTGCTATGTCTTACGTAGTAAAATAATAATACTACAACAACTGAAAAATAAACGGAAATACGAAATACAGTATAATATACATAGTGAACCTCCATTTTTTTGTACCTGGAATTCAAGTTTATCCGCTATTTGCGTACAATTTATATAGTCCCGTTTCATTTTAGTATATTTAGAATCAACTTTATGGTTTTTATTTCTCGCAAATTGCGTCTGAAAATTTTAAAATTCAATTCAGTTGATAAACACGTTTAATTAAATGCGCGACGATTGATAATATTTGAAATGAATATTGGGGAAAAGCTGGAATCGACAAGGAATAAGAAGATGAAATAGAACATACGAGCGATGAGAGAATACTAGTAGAAGAGATTACGGAGCACAATGTCATTGATGGATGGAAACCGATTTCAACCGAACCTTTGTAAAAATATGTGGACCTTGACTTTAGAATGATGACATGTGAAGTTGTGGATATCGATGATATAATGGGCAGTCACACCCACGAAAAGTTGTATGACGAATAACCGACTACCTGGTAAAGAAGAGGTCAATTCAATCCATCCATTTCTAGCAGAAGAAGATGCTATGAGGCATATTGAGGGCATTAAAAGCTACTCGTATTGTACTAGCATTGAAAACGTACAATCGAAAAAGCTTTAATCGAACCCAAAAATATGTACCAAATTGATTTACGTAATTTTCTAAATATTTTTTATAAATATTCTAATGATTGTTTTCATCAGTTCCTTCAAAAACGTAAAAACGGGGTTTTACTGTAATAACAATATTTTTATTACATTTTATGCGTCATATTAAATCTTAATGTAAGATCAATTGGTAAAAGTGTTGGAAACGCTTAATACTTAAAATAACATATATCTAATAAAAAAAAGAATCACACATAATTATCGCATTCAACTGAAATTGTAGCGAAATATGAATTCAAGCGATTGCCTGTATGGCTCCGCTATGGGCAGCTTTAAATTATATGTCGTAAAAAAATATGTCATTCGTGTAAGTGTCAGGAAGGCGACTGTAAAAAGTCAACAGTCAAATTTATTATTTTATAAATCGAAATGTTTTTGTTTCGTCGACTCACGAGTCGGTTGCACTATTCAATCAAAAATGACTACTTTGAAAACTTTCATAATTATTCTGCTTCGTTATACTCTTATACAGTATAAAAAAACATACTTAACAAATGTCAAGTAATCATGCAGCATAGAATTTATAAGTGTGCTGGAAATTATACTTAGGAAACTCAGCGCTTTTATCGTCTGAGAAAAAAGCTACTTAGCCGTCGTAAGTTCACGACTTTAACTAACGTACTTGTAGAATGAAGTATATTTTTCAGTATTGGCTGATAAAAAATGTTATGTCGGGACAGTTGACGATGAATGCGTACATATTTGACGTTGATTCTGAATCGACTCATTCTTTCCGGAGTGGGGGCGGGGAAAATCGGAACTACTGAAATAACTTTTTATTACATCGCAACGTGGTGATTTCACGCGAGATTTTTTCCAACACGATAAAAATACATTTCAAATATTCACTCATTCCTTTGCCCGCGTTCTGGTCATTTATTAACAAAAGAATTTTCGGTGACCGATAAATCAGTGGTAGGTTACATTACTTAAGTATTACGACATTTTTTTAGGGACTAAAATAAATTATTTCGCAGGCCTACGTAATATTAATTCATATATTATGCTAAGTGCGTGATTAAATGATCCATAACGCCCTTTCGCATAAGACATATTACAAATCACATAAAATACGAGATCACGCTTATTACATTCGTAGATAATTGTATCATGTTCAAAATGCAGGCAAAAATCTTATATTTAATTATAATTTCCGTTTTTTCGCATCCGCAACTGTGCGCCGCTGCCTGCCTGACACCGCACGAAAGAATCTGTCTTTGCTAAATTTATTTTTAATAATGCTTTTGTGGAACGACACCGGAAGATATCACGGTGCACCAAAATGCAAGATACATTTATGAAAATTGTAGACTGTCCAATTACTTCCCGTCCTTTCTATTCTTTGAACACTTGTGTACACAGTTGTTGATATTAACATAGAACTACGATACAAAAATCTATCACTAACTGTCGCCCGCCGGCTGTTAGAAATATTTATTTCCGCAAATCTCGTGGTTTTATCCGCCCATCTTTCTCCAAAGCATCCCATGGAACGAGTGCCCACTGGAGTTCCTTCAACTATTGTTTTGAGAGTTCTAGATTCGCATGAAAAAAAATATCAGCCTACCTAACGAATCTCAAGATTATAAAATATTATGAAAATAATCAATACTTAGTTTGTTTTTACTAGTCGAAACATTTTTAGATGCAGTATGTGGAATGAAGACGTCATTTATGATTAAAAAGTCATTAAACTAAAATATCTATAAATATTGCGTACGAGTATATTCGCAATATAATATGAAATGAGCGATATTCGTTATTTAATAATTGTTAAGAGAAGTTTAATTATTGACATATTGAGAATTCTTTAAAATCCGTAAAAGCTAGACAAAATTTTATTTCAATTCACACACGAGTATATGAAAATAGTAAAAAGTCCCCACAGAAAATTACTTAACGCCTTTGAAGTAGATAATTTTATTTATATACGCGTATTGTGAAAAAGGTTATAAAATAACTATTGATTATGTACATAGATATTGTTCTATATTAACTCATATTCACGGTAGTTATCAGTTATACTCAAAAAATATATCGTCAGGGTGTATATTTTCAATGGCATGATTAGAATAAGGGTGGAAAACATAACTAATTAAATTATTAAAAGCTTCGCAAAATAAGCATAGCTTAAATAAAATGATTACACAGATAAAGGTGTGACTCATCGCATATTAACTAACATCTTGCGAAATCCATACAAATTAACACATTGTTGTCGGAAAGGGGTAAGATTTTTTGCGAATTATATGTGAAAGGTGGGACACGTATTCGAGTATAAACACCATTTTTTATATTGTTGGTCGATTTTGGGAAACGTATAAACAAGACTTTGCATGTAAGCCCTAAATACTAAATCGCAATAATATTTCACGAGTCGTACGACCACAGTATATTTTATAATACGTAGAGACACGTGTTTTGACTATTTCGCAATAAAGCGAAATACTTGTAAATACTAAAATTAGTGAAAAATTGAAAATTATTTTTAATTCGCGAATACACGAATACACAAAACACGAATTTTCGGAAAATTTGCGTTCTATAGCGCTCTCGAATAAAATGCTTTCTCTTAAAAAAAAAAAAAATAAAATTATACGAATTCGAAAAACATTCTAAAATTCGGACGATTGCACGTTTAATTTTATGTTTAGCGAAAGTTATTAGGAATACTCGTATATATAATACGAAATGAAAATAGATGCAAAATTTTACAAATCTTAGAATATGCTAAAGCCTAAATGTTAATTATTCCGAAAACAGATGTTTAAAACAAAGCTCCCCTAATTATAAGTATAAGAGTCTGTAATTTTTAAAAGTTCAAAAGTTATGCTAATTTTACGAAAGTAATATACTTTTGCGTGTATCATTAAAAATTCTACTGTTGAAGGCGGCCGCTTATAAAGTGTTAGGTCAAGTGATATGTTTACTTCTGGTTACAGATAATGAAAAAACGGTAAATTTACTAAAGTACATAAATAAGTTCTTTAAAAATACTCGTAACTAAATGGTGTAATATTAAGAATCGGAGTATGAGACATCTTTGCCACAAAAGCTATAATAAAATAGATATACGGCTACTTTGCATTATGCAATAAAAGCTCGAAAAAAATTGGCATCCGATCAAATGAATTAAAAAAAAAACCTTAAGTATAAAAAGGGAAAAGTGGCGCTATTGCGGATTGAAAAGAAACGGAAATTAATGAAGCGGCCGTTTCATTTTTTTCCTAGACGATTTTTATTTTACTTCTGACGCCGTAAATTCGATTTTCTTATTGCAAATGAAAGAGGCCAATTTTCTCTCGCTTTGAAGTTGCGACTACGTCCCGTTATTATATACCAATATAAGCAATGTTAAATACTCGTAGATAAGTATAAAACAAATATGTAATAATGATGAAGTAATAAAAAGCAGGTTCCAGTACATTATCGGGCAATGTTTTATATGTATATCACGTAACATATAAAACACAACGTAACATAGTTAAACTCTTACTATGACACTAGCATATGGAATTTATTGTTATTTCATTTGTTGAGTACAATTCCATATAGAACAAATATTTATATATCTTTTCGTCTGCTCAATGCGCTGGGTAAACTAATATTAAAAACCATTACCCATAAGAATGTATATTGTTGAATACGCGTTGTCTATTAATATCTGTGCTAAATGTCTTATTCAATATTTGCTAAACAATACTGGATTTAATTTACTTTTTAAAACAAAATATTTCTTGTGTTATTTTTTAAATAAAAACTCGGACAAACATGGCAACTTTATCATCATTATTGATCTTATAAGAACGAATGCATCTAAAGTGGACATATACACTAATAGAAATTATACCAACTAATAAAAATATACAGTTATATTCAAAATATTTAGTTATTTTTTTATTACGTTGTGTACAATATATTCAGATCAATGACCCACAAAGACTTGCGGTTAAATATGTGAAGGATTCACGCCGATATCGGAGCCATTCATTTCATAACTAGCGGAAAAAAAACTATTCGTATTCATGTGGCCGTATCAATAAAAAAAATTGTACATCATGAATGTACCTTAGACAAACAAAACACATTTGGTCGTGTTTTTTTTTATCTGAAGACACGAAAGACTTGCAATACGCTGGAGTGACCAAATAAAATAGCGGCTCGAATGACGGAAATTTGTCGATGGCATCAGTACTGTTCTATTTATTGTAGGTCGTGGGGGCAAAAGCAACAGAGCTGTCATTAATGATAAGAAAAGATTGTGAGTTCAATGAGATATTACTCTATACAAAAGCTATGTACGTAACCAATGCGATATTGCAATGAAATGAACAGTCACTATTCGACAAAAAGACATACCGTTCTATATATAACTTGAATAGAAAACTAAAAAAAAAAACATTTTTGTTCAAAATGATTTGCATAAATTAAAATCATCTTTAGATTTTTTTTTTCTACAACTCGCAGAAGAGAGAAAAGACTACATAGTTTGCACTGTAAGTCTAGTCCGGTCCATAATTCTAGAGAGAAAAACTCGATTGTGGATTTACAACGTGGCCGTCAATCCTATAATAGCTTGATGGAGGATTAAGAAAAACCCTGTAGGTATTTTAAATAAGATATTTTAACTAAATATTTCACATCCATTTGCCCCTAGTACAATATATAGTTTCTTAGAAGCATAACAAACGGTGGTCGAATGAAAAAACTATCAATCTATAACTCTCAAAAAGGTATTTACGAGAACAGTAAGCATTTGATAAAGGCATTAATATCAAAATAATAAGACAGATTTTACCTGATAGTCCTTGTTGGATTATACTGACATGATAATACAGTTTTTTTATACTTATTTTCACAGAACATTATATTTTCGGATAATTAGTTCGAAACACCTTTTTACTGCTTATTTTATACTTACTATAACATGACGTAAAATTATTAAATTATCAAAAGAACTGAAGAAAAACGAAACTCTATGTCGTTTCTTTTGAGATTTCTAGTATGGAGATTTATTTCCTGGACGTGACTAGTAAAAAAGAGAACAGATTTTTATAATTAAAACTTAAATTATGTAGTTTAAAATTAAAGTTATATGTATGAGGCATGTATTTTCAAAGTAAACTTATTCCACGTTAACAAAATTGTGGTAAATGTTAAAAAACTGTAGCGTTAAATACGATTTGCAATGTAGTTCTAAAAAAACGTAATATCGACACTGTAAACAATTTTTTGGCATTTGCTACAAATTTGTTGAAGTGAAATAACTTCACTTTGGAAATACACCCCTCATATATCGTCGGTATACTGGCAAAAAGCGTTATGTTTAAAAATTATCGTTTTGACATAATAATGCAGTTTGGTAAATTTTTACACGCTATCTGGTAAAACAAACATAGCCATATTAGTTACACTTTTTCTGTAATATTAAAATGTTATTACCTACTAAGTCGATACTGTATATTTTATTACTGGCAAAACACATTAAACCGACTACGGATTATTTGACTGATCAGATTAAGTGTTTCTAGGTATATTCTAAATCTGAAAAAAAACGTTAACAAGACTTACAGTCCCAGTTGCGTTAATATCGAGGGCTTAAGGTCAAACAACGTTATCTATAAAAACAAAGCATATGGATCTCCACAATGTGAAGATTGTTTTGACAGTTTTTTTACGAATGATAATCGTCAACTTTAACTAAATTTTCAAAAAGATTCTTTCGTGCAATTTCGAGCAGGCGGCCGCGCATGATAACGAGTAAATGGTGATGTCGGTGGAAATTAATGTAATTGTTCATATTTAAGGCGTACTATAATAGTTAGCACAGTTCTGTAGACTTACAAAGAACTACTGGCAAGCTCGACACAGAACTTTGGTGACTTCTGTGTGATTTCAATAGAAATAAAATGTTTTACTATATCATGGTAGTCTAGCTTTATGCGTAATATGCAATGAACATATGTACGTGAAAGCACTAAAAAATTAGAAACGCGGGGGTTCGTAATCACCTTCGTGTATACGCGAAGTAATCCGGTCGAAGTGCATGCAAGAGTGGAACGGAGAATAAAAAGCAAAGTAAACGAATGGAAAAACAACTATAACTTTGCCAATTGTACTAATGGAGAATTCCGTTATTTGCTATAATTTAAACTTAAAACCGTATTCAATAATTACGGAATAATATTTTCTATTATTATTTTTAAGAAAGAGAAGCCGTAAGTGCTTAATAACGTATCAACATGCAATTGCTGTGAGGGTAACATTTAAAAAATACACTCAGTCTTAGTGTATATATTTAAATACTTTGAAACAACAACAAAGCTTAATTATTTTAATCTAAAATATATATTAATTTAATAAAACACTTTATAACATAAAATGAGAAACGGCAGAATATATGTATGTTTTGATAATAATCATAAATTTTAACTTGCATTCTAATAAAGACTCGCATACATCATAGACACGTTGGTGTGTATACTACTGTGTTTTCCTATTCAAGTTTTATTTCGAGGCCTTAAAGTCAAGCAACAGTATCTACAAAAGTGCAACTTTACAGGAGCCAAGAAACCTTTTTTTAATTTTCTTAGAGCTCAACAAATGAGATGTTTATTTAAAAACTAATGTTCAAATGTTATAATTTTTTGTTGTTTGTTAATTTAGTTGTGCTTGTGACAAGAACACTATAACATCTTGTACAGTCTTTTTATATTAATTAAACATAGGCAACTTTATGCAATCAACGTTAAATTTTACAGACCATTTAAGGAGAAACTAGAAAAAAAAGATTGACATTTAGTTGTTCGGCAATTATGTAGCCAAGAACGTAAAATAACATTATCACAAATTTAAAAAAAACGGGTTTTTGTAGATAACGTTGTTTGACTTTAACCCCTATATTTATAGTACTATATTTCCTCTGAACACGAAAAAAAGATGTTCTCCTAACCCAGTGGTCGGCAAACTGCGGCTCGCGAGCCACATGCGGCTCTTTGGCTACTCGAGTGCGGCTCTTC
>JAPMAE010004547.1:3822-14051 GCA_036584705.1 Rhyacophila sp. 25_7
ATCTATATGCTTAGTTTCGTAGCGAGCATGATTTAAATATATATATAAACAACTATTAATTTATCAAAAAACTACATTAATATAATATTATAAATATGTAAAACTAGTATGGCACGCTATATTTGAGTAAATAATACATTCGACTATTGAGGTGGGTGTCTTGAGCTTAAATCTTATTTCGGCTTTCTCATTCATCTTCGGCTGTTCATTTAAAACCTGGACACTGACCAAATTAGTTGAACTAAAAACTGATAATTATTTCTCTTAAAAAAGCGGTCGAATATTCTTCACACATCTATATTTCGTTTTTTGAGTGAATATGATTAAAAGAAAAAAAAAAGTTAGTAAATAATTACAAAGTTACACCATTTTGATTTGTGGTAATTAAAAAAAATATTAATATTTAAATATTTTCACTGAAATTTACAAAAGTTTAAATAGAGTTTAATAAAATAATAATTTTCTTATTTCTAAAGTATTGTTGCACCCCTAAATATACAATTTTAGTTCTTACAAGCATACTTTTTCAATATAACTGTAGGTCTTACTCTCATTTATATTTAAAAGATATTTCAGTAAAAATAAAAAAAGACAAAAAAACTATTTTTTTATTACTTAGACGCAATTTACACATATCATATCGCAAAGCTCTTAGACTTTGTTTATAAGAATTAATTAAACGCTAATATCTTTAAATTAAAAAAATGAGTATTGAAAAGTACAAAATCTCATGTAAAATAATATGAATGCTAGGTATAAGAATTTATTTTAATGTTTAAATAAACACACATATATATATTTAATATATGTACAATTCTATCTAAAATACTACCAATAATACATATTTAGTATAGATTGTAATATGGCATATGTATGTAATTAAAAATACAGACATTGAATTAATTTAATCTTTTATATACGAGTATATAACTTTAATTTGGTTATACAATTACTTTTACCGACTGAAGAGTTTAAACGTGTTAAAAACTACTTTAACTAAAAATGAGTTATGATATAATTTGTCTGAAATATTTACTTCTACAACATTGGTGAAGAAATTTAGTCGAATAATTCACAAAAGGTTATTTTCATTATTGAAGTTGCTTAAGTTACTAAAACTATTTATTTTAAAGCTATCATTACTTTAAGATAAATTTAAATATATCATAACATGAATTCATAAGTCACTTTTGTAAGCAAATGAACAGCATATCTGATTGACGGGCTTAGAGTTGCTGATTTAAATCCCTGTAGCGGCCGAAAAATACACAGATTTTTAGATACATTTCAAACTATCACAAAGACTATTCATTTGTATGTTTAGTCTGGATGTTTATATTATAAATATATTTATAATTAAATTTCATTTTATTTATGTTATTTGAACAAATTCACTCTATGCAAAATATGAATTGTCTGCCAAATAATCATAAACAAGATTCTAATAAAGTTTAAACGGTAATAAAATCATGTCACATAGACTCCTATTTAAGAATCTATTGCTCAAACATAAAAATTGCGTTCTTAATAAATATTTTATTTATTATATTTCAAAAGCACCTTTTTAGAAAAAAGTTTAAGTAATACAAATCAATACTGAGGTATCGACATTACTGCGGTAAAACTTGAAGATGTATTCTTTTCTCGAATTATTTTTACAATCCCATAAAACCGATATTAAGTTTTTTATCTGCGCCTATAAATTTACTTGTTTTGTAATTCTGAGAATAGTTGGATTACAAAAATAAAATTTTCGTCTTTTCGTAATTTTAATAACCAAATATTCTTAAAATGTACTTGGAAAAATTCTTTTAAAAAATATTGATTAATATAAATCAACTTAAATCCGTATCAAACGATCTGTATCTTTTTCATGCTAACGTAATTCCGTCATTCTGAAACGCCGTTGATTATGGTTACACAAAAATTCATATCATGTTAGCTTAAAAACCAATTAAAAAACCGATGTGATAGTTAATATTGCCTATGCCGATGAAATTTTCTACATGAATACTGGAAAACAGCACATTAAAAGTATTGATAACTTTAGTTAATTGGAATTTTGTATTATGTAAGTCAGAACGAACCATGCAGTATTTTATCATCATAGCTACATGGTGAGAATGCATGAATTGCGTTTTAACTAAACATACATTTTTTTTTAAGAAAATCGGTTTTGCAAGAAGACTATTGATCACGATCTCTATTATATATTTACTGGAAGTCAAAATGCCAGCAATACATAAAAAAATGCAGTAAGACAGCAATATACTAGTAGACATTTTGTGTTCATCTGTTAAAGGATATGACATGATTTTGTATGAATTTCAAATACACATATTTAATACTTCCCGGCAATACCTATTTCCATTATTTTATCATGATTTGTGCTAAAATCATTATCACCCATTCTAGTAGACATGGTATTGTGACACGTTTTTTAGTCAAAAATATGACACCATAGATAGTCACATAACCTATAAAACATTTTTAATTTCTCTGTGTAATCAGACGATAAACCTCCAATAAAAGAAATATTATTATCAACAATTGCTG
Organism: Rhyacophila sp. 25_7; assembly: GCA_036584705.1. Classification (NCBI taxonomy): domain Eukaryota; kingdom Metazoa; phylum Arthropoda; class Insecta; order Trichoptera; family Rhyacophilidae; genus Rhyacophila; species Rhyacophila sp. 25_7. The sequence goes on from JAPMAE010004547.1 coordinate 6,379, forward strand.
TAAGAAATGAATGGTAAAATGTTTTCTAACTAATAATTTTACATGTATCGTTTTGAAAGAAATGTGGCAATAAAAAATTATGATTGTATTGTTTTGATAAAATGACAGAAAAATGTATTGTTTATTAAAGTCAAGCTTTTAAAATTATTAATAAATCAATTGTGATTTATATTCTTTTAGGAAAATATATGCTTAGTATTTTTTTTAAGAAACCGTGTAACTTTGTACCCGTATCGATTTGACTATGTATTGTATACACTTGTTTAATATTCATCATCTATTATTTAATCCATCTATATTTTAAACTTAATATTCAAACAATATTAAAATTTATGTAAAGCAAAAATGTTAAATGAATCATTTAACCATTTACCAAATAAAAAAGATAAATAGTATATTAATCAATTTGTGGTTATAAAAGATAAAGAAATTATAATTTTGTTTTTTGCGATAGTGAATTTAAAAAAAATGAACTTTGAAATAATAATATAGTTTTTATAGTTATATAATAAAAAAACACAACCTTTTTTCTGTACAGAACTGTTAACTGAAATTTTTACCGCAAAATAAAAGTCAAACAGTAATTCAGAAAAAAACGTTACTCTATATCTCATACACTTGGTTTTTCTTTGTAAATTAATAATTTGTTAAACGAATCCCACCAACAAATATGTTAGTAAAAAGATTTTAGAATTTTATTAAGTTGTCTTTTTAATATAGAATAATTAAAATTAAATTAAGTTAAAAATTCTCGATTAAAAAAAAAATAAGCGTGGTTGTAGGTTTATTACGTATTTTTTCCATAAAAGCTTTTTAATGGATATATAAATTTGAAATATACAAAAAAAATATTGAAAATATATTTCGCCTGCTAGAATTAAATATTTAGTAAAATACACTTTTCTTGTCTTTTTAATCCTGCACTCAAAAAAAAAAAAAAACATTTTTGGTAAATTTCTGAGTTATAATCTGCATGTGTAAGATATTATAAAAAAGTATGTATAGGTTGACGTTTTTTTCACTAGAGATAAAACCAAAGTGTACGTGAGGAAAATATATTATATGGAGAAATTTTTTTTCAGAGATTTGAAACAAAGCGTTATGGAGGTATGGTTTTATGACAGACACGATAAGAAACTCATGCTCCTAGGAAATTTGTAATGTATAAAAAATTTAAACCATAAAAAATTCTCAATAACTTTTCAAAATTATGTCTTTATTAGATATCATTTTGGCACTAATATTTTCAACTCTCACCTTAGAGCTTTTTATCTCAATTTACAAATAATTTAATATTACATTATATAATTTCCAAAGTGAACCTATTCCACTTCGATAAATTTGTGGCAAATGACAAAAAACTGTTTACCGTATCGCTAGTAGATAGTTTTTGTTATCTTTATTACAAATTGTATATTAAACTATATATGAACATAACAAAAAAACATGTAATATCGATACCCCAAACATTTTTTCGCAATTGCTACAAATTTGTTAAGTTCACTTTGAAAATACACGCCTCATATATACAAATATACAATAACCGAAATGGATTTTACTATTCAATACAAAAATATATAATTATATTGTTTATTAACAAATTTCTAAATTTTTGATAGATTGTGATATTTAAGAGAGTATTACTATATTTTAGTCACCAAAAAATAAGCTTTTTACTCTTATTTTACCAAAAAAATATTTTATTAAATAAGCTATTATCTTAAATAGTCACAAATTTTCTTATTAATCTTAAATTCACAAAAAAATATCTAAAAAACTTGACGTTACAAAAACAAATAAATCATAATTAAAACATGGAAGTAGTAAAAAACTCCAGTTAATATTTATCATGAAAAATTATATTTAAAATAACTTTTGTATTCAATAACTACTCAAATCAAGATTGTTTACGAAAGTTTAATGTAAAGTAACTTTTAAATATAAACTTTCAGAGACATCATGTTATACAACATAACTTTAATCAATATCTTGAAATGTTTTATTTTTCTCTAGTACTATAATATCTGTTAACCCTATCATTTACTAAAACAAATTGAGTTACAGATTAACTATTAAAAAAATGTATGAATGGTTGCGTTTATTTTGTACTTTATCATGATTTACAATATTTATTTTTATGTGTTTTTATTTACTGAATATTAAAATCATTATTCGCACTAATATTAATCGCAATATAGACATTCATATAAATATGTTAGTCATAAATGATGAATTACAATAAAAAATAATTATATGTGACTATTCTTGAATGAACAAAGTTTTAATTTAATGTGATATTATAGTATAAAACTTGTATTATTAGTTAACTATTTTTTTTATTTATTCAAATATTAAATACATTTTTTATACATATTTATGTATAACAACTGTGTTATTAATTAAATATTATAGCTTATAGCTTTCAACCAAGGATTAACTATAGAGAAAACTTATTTTATTAATTATGGTTGTAAAATTGCTTACCGGTTATATCCAACTAAATCTTTTTATTTATTTATTTACGCGTGATTTCCATAAATTATGTAAAATATTTAATAATGCTTTAAATATTAAATAATATTTTTACTGAACTAAATCTATTATAATTTATCAAATATATTTGTTAAAAATAAAGAATTTATTAATTAATAATTCTTTAATAAAATTTCATGAATAGTAAACAATAATTACGTTAAAATATATCATATTTAGTCATTAATTATTAAAAAAATGTTTGTTTGACTATAGAGGATACAAATTATTCAAAATGCGATTTGATACTTCAATAAAATGACAATTTAATATTGCCATGTTATAATATTCAAATTTTGCAATACAAAATATTGTTTGTGGTCTATACTGGTAGTATTATTTGATTTTAATTGCCCAATATTGACAGAAATAGGCAGCTGTTAAAGTTTTGTAAATTAAATTCATATGTATATATATAGTAGTAATACTTTGTTTATCATATCTATTACAACAAATGACTGTTTAATTAAGAACAAATAGAATATAACAATCTTTTTTCATATAAACAAATTAATATATTTGTTTTTTATTTTACTTTGTAAAAAATGGGTTACATATTTTTATAATTGATATTTCATTTTTAAATGACATATTTTTTTGGAAAATATTAATCAATTAAAATAAAATATTATTATTTACAGATAAGAAATCAATATTGGTAAAATTAACTGGTAAAAAATATATATTTGGATTTTTAAACAGTAAACTAATTAAAGGTAAAGCTTTTTTTACGTAAATCATTAATGTATAAATATTAAGTAAGTTTTGGCCTATTTTTAATTCTATAAGACTACAAATACTCATAAATACAATATATGTTGAATTATGATTATAAAAAAAAATATATGATCTTGTATAATTAAATCTATATTTTTGAAACATTAATATGTATATTTAACTTTTTTTTTAAAAACAGATAAATACATCTTGAAAAATCCATGCGCGATTTGATCTGAAAAAACAATTAAAAGACAATACCAATTTGCCCTCAGAATGAATCCAATCAAATAAAACAACTAAATTCTTAAGCGACTTCGTTCATTAAAATCGCTCACAGCGCGGTGAACTTTTCGTCTCGTTCGAATTAACCCCTCCTCCTTGCTATCGGACTTTTAAAATATATAATTGGAAAGCGGATATTTTTTATCCCGCAGAAAGCTTTGACGCGCCTCGCTCTGAAAGCTCAATTTACGACGGCCTCTTTCAGTCTGCGAAATGGGAATTGATGAGAATAAGTCATGCACGCCTAAGTTTTGCAAGAATTTTAGATAATTTTATAAATTATCATTTTGCACAGTTTTTTCCAGTCTTTCTTGTTATATAATTACGAATTCCAATTTTATTTAAACACATTGTAATCGTCGATTATTTGTTACATTACCTGCATTTTAATGCAATAGTTTTATAGTTTACTATCAGTTTTAAATCACGAATATTAATTTAATATTTATAATTTTAGACTTATAACTGAAAAACATAGTTCATGAAAAAATAGAAAGTTTGCTAATAATTTGCTACACTATTTTTATACCTTCTATGTGCATTGCAAATATTTTTTGTATAAAGCAAATAAAAGTAAATATTAATAAAAAAAATGTTATTTTTATTTATCAATTGTTTATTTAAGTGATTTTTTTTTTATATAACTGACAATTTTTATACTTGATATTATTATACAATTTACGTTAAAATTTAAATCACTCAAATCAATTAGAAGGCTTTAGTGTTTATCAGTCCAATTATTTGTAAAAAAATAAATATATATGTTTGAATGACTAATAAATAATACGTGGCAATTATATAATAATGTTTAAATCTACTTTTATGATTTTGTTTTAACTATTTTCATGCAAGATATATATTTTTTTCGTTTTCGTTTAACTATCTTCCAAAGATAAATCGAAAAGTGTTTACTGAAATATGTGCGCTCAGTAATGCTTTTGTCTAGCACCTTGGCTAGTATATTGAAAATCTCGAAAAACCGATGATATTTATCGATCCGGCCTATTCGCAACGCATCATCCATCAATTTTATGTTTTGGCGAACAAACTCATCATTTATTTCCGCAAACATAAATGAAAAATTATATGAAACTTAACATCTGAGAAAAAAGAAGCACCAGCATTTTTCTTGTTTCATATATTCATCTAAATCATTTTTTATTATAGTGCACTCCCTTTTTATGTTTTATAGAAGAAAATTTTCCTTAATATTTTGTATTTGCCATTAATTTTGTGCATGTAAAATGTCATAAATTATGCACCACAATAATAAAAAAACTGTTTGTCCTTGATATTATGAGTTGAACCCAAATTACACTAAAAATTCATGTTATAGTAATATTATAAGCTTTTATCAATTGAATATTTTACACACAAGGCTCAATAAAAGGGTGTTTATGAAAATATTATTTAGCTTTAAAAACGTATACTATTTTGTTGATACAATTTAAATAACGTTAACTATGGTAGCTCAATGGGCATATTATCTTGCTATGAGTATGATTATAGGTTGTATGTTTTTATTATAGTTAAAATAGTACTATAACTAGTATTTTTTAATGTTTATTCATTTGTACCTAGAGTAATGTCATGAATTTTAATAGCCATTAATCAAGAATTATTATCACTCATAAAAACAAAATATGAATACAGTAATAATTGAATGTATCTATCTTCAAAGCGGTTATGTAATCTAAAACTGAGCTTCATTAACAAATTGTTTGTAAATTCAATTGACTTTTATTCAAAAAAAAGATTTTTCATTATTTTTTTCCTTCCCTGCTTCTTAGTTATGTAATATGAACATTATATACTTTTTCCACGTATATTTTCGAGGTTTTATGGATTATTTATATATTCATTTCATATCTAATGTCCTATACTTAGTTAAATTTTCATGTAACTGCACTTAAATCTAACTAAATAAAGAAAGCTAAAGACAAAAAAACTTTGAGAGAGGTCGTGCAGACAATTATGAATTTAAATGGTTTGTAGCCCTAGATAGTAATATTAAATTATAATATAAGGTTATAAAATATTTTTTTAATAACCTTTTTTTGTATATAACCATACCACTGTACCCATATTTCGTGGTACATATCATATATATTTTTAAGAAAGTGATCAAATAAAATTGACGTATTTTGAAATGTTGTATAATGGAATTAGTTTTTCATCCTTTGTATTAGTGGAATTATAATATGAATCCAAAATGAATGATGAACCAAAACGAGTAAAAATTTACCCCATATTTGACTCATTTTGATTCAAAATAATTCAGTTGATTATAATTTTATTGTAACTTTCATTAAAAAAATTAATGAAATGACTCAGTTTTGACGATAATTTTGAAAAATAACAAAATGATTATTATTTTTTTTATTAATCGTTTTTATTTGCTCATTCAGATTTTTTAAAAGAAATAAAATAACTTCACAGAACAGATTAGATTAGACGGTAAATTTTATCAATTTTTAAATTACTAATAATGTTAAATATTTAATTTTTCAATAATATACTTTACATAACTGCAGTATATAATCAAAGCTCAGCAATATCTCTTTGTCTGATAGAATTCAAGAAGTTTTATTAATTCATGCAGACTAGTTTAATTATATATATATTACTTTATATTATTATGTGTTTTTCTATATTTGTGTGTGGACTATTCTTTATTTTTTTTTTGTTTTAATTATAGAGCGTATATTTTATCAAATATTTAGTTAATCTAAAATGTAGTACTCAAAAATCTAAGGTTGTTTTTATAAAAAAAATGCTATGTAATGATTTTAACTGAGACTAAAATGATTATAATTTTATATATTTTTTAGAAATATTAATAAAGCGTGTTTTTAATATTTTAATATAAAGCTTAAATTCTGAGATTTGACATTAAAAACAATTTATACCATTATTGTTCAGTTAACTTTTCATTCATTGCTATTAAAAGGTCATAAAGTCTAAATGTACCATTATTGCTACAAATTTTATAAACAAAGCGGTTTTAATAATGAAACTAGACTCAACTAAAATTCAGATAAATTTGGTATATTTATGTAGATAAAGAACAAAACATTGCAATCAATAGTGTTTCATGGTTTGATTCCATCAACCACGTTAAATATCATGTTGAAAAGCAAAATTCTGAATTGCTCTGCTTTGCGGCGTACTTCCGTTTGAATTACTCTTTAGTTTTCCAATAAAACTTGCGGTTTCCTGCTTATAGTGGCTATTTAAACATTATAAAAGTATTATATGTATGATAGCTAAATCTTTATATTTTAGTAAAAAGCAATCGTAGAAATCGAACGCTGCTTCTCGTATTGGACTAATACTGACTGGTTTACAAAGTTGGATCAGTTAAAAGCTTGTACATTATACTAACATTCCGCAATGTTTATAAAATAAAAATTTCGTCAAAATATTTTACGAATATGTGATGTGTATGTAATATGTACTGAAATTAAAACACATTTTTGCAATTTTGATAAATTTAAATAACGTAATAATTGCACGTCAGCAAGTTTTGCATGACACTAACTTGATAAAAAATAAAATATACAGAATCTTATATACATAGATATTGTAATTAACTGTATACTGATAATCATCTTTAGTTTATTTATAAAATCAATTTTAATGATGATGATCTATAACTGCAATTTATCGTCAGAAGAGGAACATAACGACATAAATATCATAATTTACTAATAAAATGGTAAACTGGACGCTACATAAATAGGTTTATATATAAATTATGTGTTATTTGTTATATTTATTTATATAAAAAATATTTTTTATCTATATTGCTTAAAATAAAATCATCGTGACAGGCCAAATTTATAGTACAGATCGTATGTGAACTAGTTACAGCCTATAGCCTATTTTTGTAGAGGAACTTCTTAATAAATTAGAGTACACACATGTTTTTTTTTAAAAAACGTTAACAGTTCTGTTCAAAAATTATAAAATATTACAAATTTTTTTTTACATCAAAACCGTTGTAACATTTAAATCTGGTTTTTAAAATAGAAAATCTTATATATTTGTAAAAAAATGTATAGAAACTGTGCTATTATTTCAATATTATAATATTTTATTAAGTATTGACTAGGAATATTGAATTTATTGTCAATTAA
>JAPMAE010004550.1:2481-14048 GCA_036584705.1 Rhyacophila sp. 25_7
ATATGCTCCGCCTCGGAGCATATTTGGAATTTTAAATATATATATATTTGTATACACATTCTTATTTCTTTAATATAGAATATTAAAAGGGTGTAAAAATATAGAATATTTATTATGTTGTTAATCGTAAGAGCAAAAAACTATATTAGAAACTCTCAGTATTAGCAATAAATAACTATTTACACGTTATAATTAGAGGAATAGCTAAGAATTTTGGCTACACATAAAAAAAACTACGTAAAAATAATTCAGTCCAGTTGCCCATACATTTTAATTTTCAAAAAAATGAGAGATGCTTATAATGTAGTCATGATAATATTTTATGAGTCCTCTCTATCACACATTTTATTAGCATTCTCTATGAATAAATAATATGTCTCGATATGTCCATCTTCTATAATATTTATTGCTATAGCCAAGTAACGTGGATTTAACCAATTAAATTTAACTGTGAATTTTATTTGAAAAGTAAAGCTTTTTCTCTTATGTTAAGGGAAAATTTCCCTGCAGTAAGTACCAAAAAACTAACCAGCATGAACAGAGCATTACTTGGACATTTATTTATATTCGAAAGTAATGTTTCACATTTTCATAACAAAACGAAATGTACTGGCCTCACAGACAAGATTGACATGACAGTCAGCTGACAACAGATACGGGTTACACTAGTGAATTAGTCAAAAAATAGATGAAAATAAAATCCATCGCAATCAAATTGATGCGTGGTTTGCAATTCGCTCCACAAAAACGAACATGTGTTTATTTGAAGCACCGATTTCTCAAAAACTTTTAGCAGAAATAGCTTGTGGTATTTTAATATAAAAATTTAGATGTATATTATAAACGAAGGCCAATATTAACGATTCATATATGTAATATAATCATTATTATATCGTATAAACAATTATTATTTTGAAAATATGCGGGTTAATTATACATTAAAAAGTACTCTGCCCGCTACTAATTACACTAATTCTCTCCTCTCTTTACTTTACTCTCTCTCTCTGTCTCTTAACCTTGTACCATATTTTAGAAAATAAAGAATTAAAAGGCACACATGTTTTTTTTTCATTACGTATATTAATTACACATGAAACAGAATAAAACTATTTGAGCCTGCAAATACCAATTTTTTAAAAATTAGCTAATGATGACAATTAGTTAAATTTAATTTAGTTGCCCTCGTTAGGATAATGGATAGCGCGTACGCCTAGAAAGCGGGAGTCACTGGTTCAAAGCTCGTGCTAGTTGCAAACTTTTTCAAATTTTTATTCATTTCGACCGTGATTAGGCAAAAGAGAGTAACCCACGCAGAACAAATTTTATAGAAGGCACAAAAAACCTTTTTTTATTGATTTTTAGTCAAAGTCACATTAACACAAACTTGAACTGCAAAATGACTAATAAATTGGTATTTTAGTTTCCTGATCCCATAATTTAAAAAAGTAGTAAAGAAAAATCATTAAAATTGAATGTTAATGTTTTTTTTCTTTCTACACAAACTTATTAAGTCGTTCTTTTTTCAAAATCTAAAGCTGAATTTTATCAATAGTTCAACATTTTCGGCGTAATTACTTATGACAGAACGAGTATTTGGTTATATACATTGTGATTCTTAAATAAAAGCACTTTTCAAAAAACTAAAGGTTAACCCCTAAACAGGGTCGATTTGTTTTGTAGCCATGATACGAACCCGAAACGGTTGAGCTGGTAATTGACAACTATTACTCGTAAAAACTGTCAAACCAATCTTCACACATTATGGAGATATTATGCTTCGTTTTGGAGAGAATATGGTTAAAAGACAAAAACGAAGACAATTTATAGTTAGTAATCACGTTTGTTTATGGCAGGAAGATGAAACTCTTAGTGCCATTAAATAATTTCTAATTGTATTATAATGCAGCCACCATCACTGACAACATAAAAAAACAACTTTATTTGTTCTAATGCATGCTCATTTCATGTTTTGGACTTGATTTTGTATGCTTCTTTTCGTACAATTTCTTCTTTATTCTGTATATTATAAAAAAATATATTTTACGGTAAATATAATATGGATTTTTTTTAAAATATGTATTCATGTGTATTGTAGCCAGGATATGAACCTAAAACTATCTCGGAGCATATATAAACTTAAAAAAAAATATTCTTAAAATACAATATACAGAATTAATTTCAGTTTGAAAATTTGATTTTTTAGCAAATATTTACATTATATATTAAAAAAGAATTTTACTTTTGCATCTTGAAGTTACTATCGCGATACTAGTAGGTTATTCGTAAAAAAATGTCAACGAAATCTTCACATTGTGGAGATTCATATGCTTAATTTCGAGCAAAAAAAAGAAATATCCATATTATGTTTAATATTTTGTTGTAAACATCAAAATAATTCCAATGAGGAAAAAATGTAATTGTTCGAAAGGAACTAAAAACTGATTTTTCAGAGTTATGAATTATTTTTTAAAATATCGAAAATGTTCTTTGTAGTTTTAAAGGTAAGAGTTTATATACATCGGAGATTTTTTCAATTTATAAAATAGTTAAAATTCTATGCAATGTCATATTTAACTCGACCACGTGGGAGGTATTTTCCCGTTGACGACGATTTATCAATAATTTATGACAGCTCAAAAATTGTACTCTTGTGATTGCTATTTATATAAAAGAGAGATGTTGTTCAATTTAATATTAAATTTCAAACGTATGTATAAAAAATTACCCCAAATAACATGATTAACTCAATTTATCCGCTATCGTGAAAATGATGGCGATTCATGTAGAAATAATACACACATTTTGTTTATTGTCTGTCGACAATTATTAACGTCTGTTGTCTTAAAAAGGGCTGCGACTGTTTCGATATATACACAATGTATCTCTTAATTTTAAATTAAACATTTTATGTAGGACATAAGATTATAAAAATATGAAATAAAGTTTTAATGCCCTGTTAGTACATCACCCGGCTTAACGTACATGAATTTCAATCAGCGTTAATGCGACGTTGAAATTGCCACACTTTCTGCGCCAGTATAGAATAGGCATTATAATATTTATAAAATATAATCAATGGCTTTTACGATATCTTATTATTAAAATAAAAAACACTTGCACTGAGACTGTTCATAAGTTTCAAATATTAAAAAAATATTGTTGCTAAAATATACATCAGATCAAAAACTGTGCAATCGATTTCCGATGAGTCGCCATCCATTTGTTTGACTTATTCGACTTGAAGATAAAACAAGAAGTCTTCATGGATTTAACTCTTAAAGAATCAAATTTGTAGGTTGTGTCCACTAGAACACCCAATCCTGGGAGAGTATTGCTTATAAAGCTTTTTTCAAAGGAAATAACAAACAGAGCAGCTTTGAACTCTTTAAAATAACGAATCCAACTATGGTATAAAATTTAGAAGGAATCTTTACTTTAGCCGACATCGTTTAACTATTACGTGGTGTCGATTGGAATAATATGTGGTCACAGAATGTAAAAAATAAATTGCTAGCAGTTGTGTCAACACTGCAAAACTCATTTGTTGAAAGCGAGCTTTAGAGCGGATCTGTTGTTTGGGCCCCGCAGCGGTTAAAATGCAGTTTCATCGTGAAGTCGGTTCAGAATAAAACTTTGAGGATATGGTTACTACCCATGGCTTTACCCGACTGACTTTCTCTTAGGTATGTTTAGTTATTGTAGTTTAAAATTTAGAAAGATTTTTTACTTAGTCTTGCTTTTTCGATTAATGCAGGGTGTTGATGAAACTCTCCCATTCTGGCTAATATTAATATCGTTAATATTTTGGCAAAAGGCGTTAAGTCAAAAAAAACCGTTTTGAGAAAAATGATTTTTAAAGTTTGATTTTCTTACATACATTTAACCATAATATATTAAGATAACTATCAGTTTAAGTCTTGCTGACGTTTTTTAACAGAATTAAAATATACCTAGAAACACTTAATTTGATCAGCCAAGTAATCTTCAGTCGGTGTAATGTGTTTTGCCAGTAATAAAATATTCAATATCAACTTAATATGTAGTGATATTTTAATATTATAGAAAAAGTACCAGATGATAGAGAGTGCAAAAATCTACCAAACTGTATTATTAGATCAAAACGGTCATTTTTGAACTTATGATACTGACTTATGTAAGCAAACATGGGAATATAGCCTAAAAGTGATATATAATTATCGATTTATAAAGGTAAATATTACAAATAATTTTGATGCACCCTAATCAATTAGATGCTATATAATATTAATAACTCTTAAAAGATTATTTTACTTTTTTGTTTGTTATTTTGGCCTTTTGCCAGTATACCAACTATATACTTGGATATGTCGCAGATGATTACCAGAAAAATTATGAATATCAGTTTTTTTATCCCGAAATGTAGAATTAGCCTGCCAGTAGTTGTGCAGATAGAGAGGATAATCACTATATTAAAAGGTATTATCTTGAGTATCGACATTTTCCAATAGAGTGAGGTGAGCTTATTCAAATTTTGTTTTATAAGTATAAATATATTTTATAATTGTAATAAAGTTTATCACTCATTATATTTTAGTTTTTGTTTGTTTTTACCTATTGTATATGTTATTTATTGTTATTATTCTACTTTATTACTATATTATTTTAATCTTGTCTGTGTTCGCATTAAATTAGTAATTTGTATTTTATATAATGTTTGTAACATATTATCTAAAAGTCGTTTTTTAATGATAACAATAAATCTTACCTGAATCAATGGTTCAAGTGTCGTGCACCGAACAGGGACCCTCTTCCTTGTTTTTCTCAGTCCGAAGCAATTCCATAGCCAGGGCATGTTGGCGTGCGCGGCCTCCCTCCGCCCGAACCGCCCCCCTACAAAATTTAGAGTTTTGACATTTTAATTAATAACACGTGCCCAAATAAGCATCAATTAACACGACCAAGTCATGCAAAGTATTGGCAATTTCGTTGAGAACCTTCATCAGTACATATTACCTATTATTCAGGTCAGTGTATCGTTTTAAAATTATCTAGTAATCTAAAACTTGATAATTTAATATCTATGCGATGATTGAAATTACCGGCGAAGTAGCAAATAAGTACGGAATTGACGAAATGTTGCATTTTTGAACTTGAACGAAAATCGAAATTTTTGTGGATCTATCTATACGCACTATAAATATACCTTAGTAAAGTTAAGTATTGTAATAAAACATATGAAATAATAAAATTTTGAAGAATATAATGTTTTTTTCACAATTTGTAATATTTAAAATACGTGTTCCTGTGAACGAGTTATATCAGCCAAACTGTGGTCAATAGGCTCGCACTGTAACGATCCATATGCTTCGTTTAGGAGCGGATAAAGTTAAAAAAAATATGCCACAAATAATAATAATAAATTGTAAAATGAATGATGTTTTAATAGATACATTTTCCTAAAACTTTTTTTAAATATTTCCAACAAGACACTAAGTTATAATATGTATATGTATTCTGCGTGACTGTAGAACTTTTAGTTGTAAATGAGCGTTTTATTTTAAACATGCCAAAAAACAAAAAAGATTGTGAAAATATCAAAGGATTTTTTTCATACCATGCACTAGAGAAACTGGGCAAAAATTAAAAAATAATACAATTCTTATAAAAAAAAAACTGTAAACTTTATGAAATAAAAAAAGTTATCGGAATCATCTATTGTACTTCAAAATCTAATCGAAAAGCTTTTGCTAGGACTAAACTAACTTTTAAATAAATTTTGAAATACACTCACTTTTTTTGGAATCTCCTTATGGTATTTTTGAACGCACAATTTTATTTTTTTACGCAATTTACTTGATATACTGATTACTTCATAAAAATTGTAATTTTAACTTGTCGGGTAGTATAGACGCCCATATGCGTTCGCTCAAAATTCGCCTTGAAGAAGTAAAAACGTATATATACCTCAAGCACCAAGCAATGAAATACTCGCATATACTCGTATTATTTATACTTCAAATAAACATTATAAAACAATAGTATTGCAAACATTTAATAAAATTCAAAATTTAATGATAGATTAATAAAAAAATATTCCCCTAATTGTGCAACCGTAATAAAACAACTCACTTCTGAAGAGGTTACATTAGTGTGGTGACCTTTCAAAAAAGGGTGCGTTCAATAAATATGAAGCATTCTATATGATAATAATCATTGAAAGTTAATGTAGAAAGTAAAATATCGTAAATGATAACATATTTTGATACCATCAATTCGATACAATCTATGAAAGGTGAAGTCTTTGAAAATGTTATCATGAAGACATTGACGAGATATAATACTACAGTATAATCCCAATAATTCGTACTGCCAAGAGACCTCGGGCTAATCACGAATTATAAATATTTTCAAATAAGCGGAATTATGAGTAATCTGGGGCAAAAATAGAAAAATTCGACCTAACGAGATAAATAAACAAAACATGAAATACATAAATGTAAATAAAATTACATATTAAAACAATGTAAAATTTTAGAAAAAATACTCAAACTGAAAAAAATCGGTATTTTTTTGTCAAGGGTCACATTTGTGGAAGCGATAAAAAAATGTAAACAAACCGAATTCACAGAAGTTGTGTCGGAGAAACAAGAAGTGCGTCATTCTATACGAATAGATGAGATTCTTATATATAGATTAACGGGTTGCAAATTATTGGGATTGTACTCTATATTAAATAAAAAAGAATTAATTGAAAAAGCTTCAGTGAACATAAAGTTATACAATATTAGCGATGAGAAAGTACTGAATTGTGATGTCAAATGATGTCTTTTTGCAAGAATTTTGAAACCAATTTAGCGTTTGAACAAGTTAATGATTTTTTACGCATCAATCTTAACCCTTTGATTAATATGGGCGTACATATACGCCCAGATGCCTTATCACCTTAATTTTAATGTCATTCGTTTATTTTTTGATAGAATGTTATTATTTTTTTTATATAAATACTACATAAATAGATATATCAATGATTTGTAGGAGTTAAAGCAAGTATATCATATATTTTTAAGATAGAAAAAATACGTTAACATTAGGAAAAAATAAATTAATTAAAAAAAGTTGAAGAATTCCCTTAGGCTCATCTTAGAATTGTTATAAATATTGTAAATAAACAAAATATTACCCTAGAAACACACTAAATGTCATATAAATCAGTCTGGGTTCATTTTTTTCACATGAGTATTCCTTTGTTATAGAAACATATAAATGTCAGATAAATCAATCCCATGGTTTTAAATTTGTCGTTTTCTTTTCATAATAAAATGGAAGCAGACACACAAGATAAACGCTCAAAAACCAATTTGGATTAAATTGAAAAAAATGTGATGTGCAAAAGAAACTCTGTTCCAAGATTTGCATGAAAAAAAAACTTACTAATCAAAGGGTTAAGATGCAATAATCGCGCAAAAAGGATAGGAAATTTGAAAATTGATATTATGTAATCTAGTCTTGTGAAACCTTTTTAATAATAAAAAAATATATTCTCACTTTAATCTACAAGGCGTCTACTATAATATATTAAGGTTTTCTATCTAATTGGGTCGCTCATGCCAATATGTCTGCAATCCGGCGCAATACCGACAACTGAATAAATATCCCGACTTTTATAGCCCGGAACCATCTCGTTAAGATAAATTGAAAAAACGCTCAAATTAGTAATGGCTCTTGACTACGTTTTAATTGGTTTGCGAAACACCATCCAACATAGGCCATTGGCTTATAACAATCGACGAATTCAACAAAATGACAAAATTTAACCGTTAAAATGTAACAACGCGCTTAAACTATTTTTTATTTGTCAAAATTCTGACTGTTAACTCTCAAAATATGTTCATAAAATGTGTAACAGTTTTCAATTTATTTACGAGATTAAAATTCAGGGCTGTGGAGTCGGAGTCGTGATATTTTAGGCGGAGTAGGAAAAAATCGACTGACTCCGACCCCTATTTTTAACCTTCATTAATGAAAAACATTATGGCATGCAGTGCTGGATTAACCCTTAAGCAAAGTACGCATGTTCTTAGCATCAAGGGAAAGGGGGGCACTACAGAATTTTTTCGTGGCAGAATTTACCTTTGAAATTATTAAACTGAATGAATACGTTTTGTTTATATAACGTTCTCTCTTGTGTCATCATGTTTATTCTGCAAATAAAATACACTGTGCTTGCAGATTGGAAGCTATACAAATTTGGAACAAGTCTAGATAAGTAACGGGGCATCAAAATTAGTTAATGCTTAGGGCATCTAAAGGTCTTATTTCGGCTCTGACAGTATGCTTCAAATGTCAACGAATGTATATGATTCCGAATTCTGGGGCTGTTATGTTGGACAGTTTCTCGGAAGCAGTGTTATTTATATTTCGCTTACGTCTTTAACACTTGTTTTTTTTTCATAACATCTTCTTGACTTCTGTGACTAATATATCAAATTTTAAAATAAAATAAATATCAGAGTAGGAATCGGAAAATAGGATAGAGTTGGAGTCGGTAAATTTTGAACCGACTCCAAAGCCCTGAGATTTATACACACTGTCTCATTGAAATGAAGAATAAATTGTCATTTAAACTGTTCACCATTATTAAATATTTTTTTAAGCTTTTATTTTCCACTTATAGACGGAAACACAAAAGTTTTTAATGCACAAATTCTTTTACCCAGAGTAAATAAAAAATAAGATAAACGATTGTCGCTTTTGGACACAAAAACCACATTTCAGTTGTATTAAGGTCCATTGCTTGGCCGGTAAGATATAGAGAACATAATGAAATGAAAAGCTTTATGGAAAGCCAGAAAAGTTAAAATAGTATTTTTTACGATGCTAAATAATACGGTACTAAGTTAAATATTACACTAAATAAAAATAAAGGAAACACATTTATTTATTAGTGATAATTATTCGTACAACGTTGTTCTATGAGAAAGTATATATTTTTTAAATTTGTTGATTTTGCGGGAGGAATAAGGTGTTGTGCAAGCTTTTCACCAAATTAGTGGTCAGAGTTTCCTTTAAGGTAATCTATTACTATAATAATATTAATACGAAAAAATGCCGAAAATTAATTTTGCTGTAAAAGTTATGCTATGTTTCTCCTTTTTTTATAACTTCCCATCACTACACATCTAAAAATTAGGTTTCACTTGTAGAGGACCAATAGAAAAAGAATGTGTATCAATATATTAGGGGGACAGGCTAATTTCGGCGTATGTTTGGTAAAATAATGATAATATATTAAAATGTAAAAACTTGTACGTCATTATGTGATATAGTTTACATCGTTTTCAATTACGCTATGTCATTTATCAAGAAGATTGAACATTTTTGGTTCATAAAATTCAATGTTTCGAAAAAAATGTTTATGAGTAATTTTTACACGATTTACATCTCTATGTCTTCTGTTTCCAAAGATATGTTCCTGCGACTAAAATAAGTGATAGTCAAAGAGTGCAATTTCTGATGAGTAAAGAAGGTACGGCAAAACCTAGAAGCTTGGAAATTTTTACAAATATCTTTTTGTTGCATGAGGTCATACGTTATTGGGTTGAAGCATAACTAGTCTTCTATTCATAATTTCTAGTCATTTTTGAGTATATTCATTAGAATATAATCGAATTATCAAGCGGTTAAGATTTTCATAGTATATATCATAATTTATAGTTTGCACCGGACATAAGGATCTTTTCCTTTACTCCTCACGTTTACTACAATCCCACCAAACACAAAGCAATACTTTTTGAATAGTAAAACTGCGCTTTGATGATGGAATGGTCTTTATTTAATTTGCTGTCAATCATTGTTTATTTCATTTCCTGTTATCATAGAAAATCCATTTTTGTCACCAGTGATAATTCCATTTTAAAAAGGGGCCAGAGAGAATATCATCATGAGCGATGTACACATATGAGTATTTATTCAAATCGCTTAGTTTTCTTCCGTAAGATTATGCGGTATCCAAAGACTTCTCTTCAGACATTTCCATTTATTCATATTCTATTCATGTAGTATTAATCAAGGATACTCAAGTCTATTAGATAATTCTGGATTAGATTATATTTCTTTTCCATCCAATTTTATGTGTCTTTCAATTCGGGGATTCAGGCATTCATTTTCCGAATTATTTTTTAACCATTTTGATACATGTGAAATGGTTATTTAACATCATAAACATTGAAAATATTATTTGTAGCTATTGTAACAAAACTTATCTTACAATATTCAAATATAATTATATACGAACATATAACAGTACAAAAAAAAATCGATAGAAACTTTTCCGCCATTTTAAAATAAAAAGAAACGAACAATAATTAGATACTTACATAAAAATACATTCTGGTACACTAATATATTAACCATGCCTAAACTGTCTTTTTGTTTTTTTATTCATATGATGCATAGCATGCATCTTTTTATACGACATTATGTATATTGTGATGAAGAAAACATAATACGCACCGGTGTGTCAATAGCGTAAGCGGTGAGGAAGCAGGTTACAAACTGGAATGTCGCTGTCAACCAATATGTTAAATAATAAAATGAAAATTAAGCCATGAATAAAAATTATTTAAAATATTATAATATCAGGTGACGTTTTTTATTTTTACTGGAAATATTGAGAAACTTTATACATCAGAATTTGGAGTGACAGTATAATGCGATGTACTTTAATGGCGGGGCAAAGTTTGTCTTCTCAGTTCATAGAAGTTAATTCGATTCGGTCATATCTGTCCGTTTAGTTTATTTTCTATCGGTTGGCTGTCGATTTGTTTGAAATCTGTCTCCGGCGTGTCTATGAAATACAAGGAATTATAAAAGCTTATCGGATATCACGTTACGAAAGTAATCTATTTCCAGTATCAATATTCACTGTCCACTATACACTATAAAATAGTATACTTGAAGGAAAACAAAATACCATTTTTATTGACAATTCAGTAGATTAATTCTATTCGTGAAAGATGGGAAGCCAGATACACAGTTTTCAGTAGTAGCAGAATCGTATTTTACACTACAAATAGATATACTCGTAACAAAAAAATATATAATATCAACACTTTAAACAGTTTTTTGGCATTTACATAAATTTATTAAAGTGGAAAAAGTTTACGTTGGAAATATACGCCTCCATTAATAAACATTCAATTTTGATTAATGTTTATTGATTTATAGATGAATGAGTTTAAATATGTTGTATATATTTTATAATTTAATTAATCTAAGATTTGGTCGTGATTAATTAATCCATTTCCTATATATTATAAATACCCGATGTATCAAATATTTACATTTAAAAAATGTCGTGTCGCAATTTAACCCAAATTCAGTTAAAAATAAAGCAGACAAGAATAAATACACGAGTTGGAAGCATGCATATGGCGTTATTAGGTAAACAAAAACTTATGAGAAAAGCGGTGAAAATTTTTTGAGATATATTACCATACTGTCTGTGTTGATACTAACCATGCAATAACAAAACAAGAGGGAATGGAGTTTTCAGAATGGTAATCTCCGAAAACTTTACATGTTAACAA
>JAPMAE010004552.1:0-14046 GCA_036584705.1 Rhyacophila sp. 25_7
ATCTCTTCAATACCCACCAGTAGGTGGTAGCAACTCAGTTGGGAGGCAGTAGTCTAAATTAAATGATTAAGGTTTTACTGCACCCAACCTTTTTGAGGCTCAAAGTGACTTTTAATTTTAGTTTTCATAACGACCGGCTTCTATTAAAAATCGTACAAGAAATTCTGTTATAGCTAATTTTTTAGTTCTTCAAATTTAATAGTGTCTGTGTTAAAAGATGACATATTGTTTTTATTTCTTAAAATAAACCACTTCATTAACAAATAGCACGAATCTGGCAAAACCAATTTTTCCTACGACCGGGATATTTTTTTTTTCATCCATTGTAAATTTGAAATATGAATATTATAAAAATGTTAGATTGATTAGTACCTGAATAAGAAATATAACTGTTATCCTAAAAAAACAAAACATGGAGAGTATTTAAGCATTCTTCCACTTCGAAATTCCTAAGTGAAAATGAAAATTATAAAAATGAACTTATTAATACAAATATCGGAGCTTATTATCAGATAGCTTGTTACAATCATATATACACAGATTTTTTTTCATAGTTAATAAATTTATTAAAATATAATTTATTTAACATTCGTGCAATAGACTGAATGATGACATGCTTAAAATGTAATCAAAGAAAAGACAACTATTCAGTGATTGTCTATGTTAATTGCCAAAAATATTTATAGAATAGATAATATTGTAGAACCCTATCCCTACTTATGTAATTGATATGTATTTTATTATGCTGAATTACAAATTGTGAATGTGTGTGTTTTTTTAATGTAATTGTGTAGGTAGAAAAATATAGCAAACGATTATCAGTGTGCTTTTGTCAAGTAGAAACATTATTCTTAATATGTAATCGATAATTTTAAAATAACACATTTTATATCAATCCTTAATCAAATAATGGACTGAATAATCTCACAAGTACCTAACATAAAACGTCCATTTGATAAAAAAACAATATAGGACAACATTTTAATGTTTTTAGTATAGCTACCATTTGTGCTTGGCTTACAAATTTTACGCAATTTGTATGTTATATTGACGTGCTTTTATAAATTAGCCTGTAATTAAACCCTTACAAATTTTATGCTAATAAATAAATTTAATAATATATTATCAATTGAATACACTTTAAAATGAAATGCTGGTGGTATAAAAGGCTACTATAATTTAATGTCATTTGGTATTTTGGACTTATTATTTCTGTTTGTTATTAACCTATTTGGTGCTGAACCAACGCCTCGCACGGACGTACATTCTGTGGAGATGTGCCCTTAGCAGTGAATATTTTAAAATAAGCGCCCTAGGAATAGATAAATGTGTATTTAAATAATAATCAATAATTTTCAATTACTTTGTCAGTTTTCTTTTGCAGATATATGGAAATTGTTACAAACTCCAGATTGTTGCCTGGCTTAGATTCTAATGCGCACAATTAGTTTGTTATATTATCATCAATTTATTTGATATAAAGCTCATTAGAAAAATGTATTATGTCTACTCCATTAATTTAACTCTGAAGTAACTTCTTTACAATTTACATAATTCGACACCTCCTACGTAAAGTACTGTAATTACAAAATTTAAACTTTACAGGAAAGAAGTTTAATGAGACAAAAACTTAATGTAAGTCGAGCTACAATAATATGCAATACTTACAAATCGTACTTATAATATGAATTTTGAAATTCTGCTAATGGAATCATACATAATACAGATACGAATATGAAAAAAAATGTTGAGAAGTAAAAAACGCCATTTTGTAGTAACAATACTTTACATAGGAGGTTTTGAATTGTAAATATTATGCATTAATCCAAAATAAAGCTAGAGATGAAACTTACAACTATAATACATACTTGAACATAGAAAAAAGCCTTTTGGTAATGGCATAAATTTAAAATGAATGTTTGAGAATGTATAACAAAGAAAATTGATAGCCTGGCATTTTTTCTTTAAGTGATATGTTTGAATGATAATTGCATACCTTTATAGTGAAAGTTTTTTTTAAAAAATCAAGAAAAATCATTTTCTTCTTCATTGACTACCCATTTATAATAGATATTATATACAAACGTAAATTGTAATATTATGTAGTATTTTTTGTTTAAAATTTTATATTGTAATGCTTATTAATCGATAATGTCTTCCCCACCAAAAAATCAATCAAATTATCGTAAATCAATGCTTCCTTGAATTATAAATGCTTCCCATTATTTAATATAATTGGTAATTACATTAAATTTTAAAATAAGCCTCAAATAATTAATAAGAAGCTTAAAATAGGTGAAAAAAATATATAAAATTAGGTATTAAAAATTACAGTGTGAATTATCACAGATCAGCTTATTTTACTTTTGCCCGATTCACACAGATGGCATAGTGAATTTTGGAATAAATTTTGTTGATTACCTATAATAATATTAATATGTTATAATGATACACACAGAACACTAAAACCAACTTGAGCCCATGCAATATTATTTACTTTATTTATCAATGTAAGGCGACTGCCACTAGTGAATACTGATACAAATACAGTAACCCTCCGTTTACATGGGTAACTGGATCCATAAAAACAATGTGTAAATGTAAATGACTTAAATGGAACAATATAATGCCGTTTTAAAAATAAGTATCAGTTCCATATTGCTGAATATTTTACTATTAGTGAGATAGAATTGAGAAAATAAAGGATCCTACTGTTACATATTTATGTATCTAATTAAGTATAATCAAATTTTAAATCACTGAAATTCACTTTTTTGTTACTTACGATGCCCAACTATCAGAGTCTACTGCCTGCTCACATGTTTTCATTCCTCTAGAATGAGTTGATACAATGGCACAAAAGCTTTAACCTGTTCAGGGTGAGTTTTTTAAATTAAGGTTGCACAATTGGGTCAAAGGTTTTCATGAATCTCGCTTTAAATTTTGAAATTTATTAAATGTATGCACTACTATTGTGTAATATTTATTTGATCCCTGAATAATATATATGAGTATTTTATTGCTTCGTGCATGACATACATATACGTACTTGTTCAAAGTGTTTTTTGAGTGGACGCATATACATGTCCATACTCCTGGACATGTTAATTACTCAGTGGTTGTCCTTAGATTCATTATATACCAAATATGCATGACGATATCTGGTGTCTAGTAGATTGGTGAAGCATTTAAACCTTTTAAACTACATCAAAGTGAATTTGGGCAAATGGAGGGATTACTGTAATTATAATTGCCACGACAGCATAAGTCTGATTGGTCATTTAGCTATTGGAAATTAAGCAAAAATAGCTTAATATTGACACTTCGTATTGTAACTTCAAAATGGAAACTTTACAGGAAAGTGGTTTTACAGTAATATGCAATGCTTCCAAATCGCACTTATAATACGAATTTTGAAATTCTGTAAAAGGTATCATAAGTAATATGTTCTACAGATACGAAAAATGAAAAACTATGAAAGAAAGTGAAATATGTCATTTTGAAGTTAAAATACTTTATGTAAGAGGTGTTAATATATAACTACAATACAAAATTATGATCATTGAACATGAAAAATCATATATACATTTATAGTTTATTACCCAAAGGCTCACACATTCAAGGATAGGATATAAAGAACACAATATTTGATGCAAAATTAGTCTTTTTTATGTAATGTTAATTTTAAACCCGTTTTGAAATATTGTTGGAAATAACAATTTATCGCAGTTAATGAGCTTTTGCTTAATGTGTAGAATGTAGTAGATTTGAAAATATTTGTAATTAATAGCATTTGCACTCATATAAAATATTAAATTTTCACATGATTAATTATATTATGCTAACAGGTTGTGATTTTAATATTTCATATACTTAAAATATTGTTAAATTCATTTTATTACACTGTATTTTGAAAAATTTTGAAAGGTATATAGAGTATCACATAGCTTATAAAATAAATGTTAAAATTTGACAAGCATAAGCACGTAACCCAAATGAAATGTGTTTCCTAAACAAGTTGATTTGGTCACCGATTTCATGCTATGGATACATGAAGCGTCTAGTTACAAAAAGCAATATAAACACATTTCAATGTTTTTATGTTTCAATGTCAAATTTTGTTTTAGGTTAAGATTCCTTATTTTCATGGTATTTTATGTTTATCTTAGAACAAAATAGCCTTTATTAGCTGATAAACTTTAAAATGAAATAAATATTTAAATGCGCGGGGCGGGATTCAAACCAGATGTGAAATATTCCAATGCATGAACATTTCACTGTTTATTATTATTGTAAATTTATCACCCAATTACCCAATGGTTTTGGAAGATAAAATTTTCACACATCATGTAAAATTGTGGGTAGAATGCGAATGTATTTTTTTTCTATTTCGACAATATCTGCATATATCGCTTTTTCTAACTAGATGCTTCATATGCATATTTCCATATTATTGCAATCATATAATTTTTTTGAAATGTATATGACAACCTTTTTTATCATCAAATTGTAATGAAATTTAAAAAAATCATTTGAACACAAGATCATTAAGACGTAGAATTACTGAAGAATTTTCCAAACAATGTGTTATCTCAGTATGGATAAACACTTCTCTTGTGGGCCTGTCTGGTTAAATTACTTACATAATAGGCAAATAAAATCACATAATAAGAAATTTACAAATTATTATAACAGACAACTGTAAAAATACATCCAAAAGGATCTTAATCTGTGTTTTCCGCTCCAGATTTATAGTCATTACCACATTAGTTATAGATAGTACACTTAGGACTTTAATTACAATCTCTCACAAAACATGCGTTAAATTAGATATTTTACCCCTTGTGTAGTTTAATAAAAAAAAAACATTAATTCATTATTCACATTCTTCCGTGAAATATCTCTTTATTCAATTTGATTAAACCAATGTGAAATAAATAAAATATATGCAATGTTAACTGTTCTCTGAATGATTATCTGAAATATTTTATGAGATGTGTCAAAAATAATCATTTCACTGCCTGGAAAGAAGATAATGGTCAAGAAAAATATTTGATTTCCACTCAGTAGATTTGTAATTATCTTATAGAAATAATAAATACTGCAATGATGAAATCAATCTCAATAAATACCACAAGACGAAAATGACTCAGTAAAGCTTTAAAAAAAACTATTTTTCTCTGTTATATGATTCAATCAAACACCCAATTCAACAAACCAGGGATACTCTTTATTATTTTTTCTGACCATTAATAATTAAACTATAGCAAACACTGACGAGGTTCGACTACATTCTTTAAAATCCAGCTAATATTATTACAAGACACAGAACCACTGAAACAGAACACGAGTGTACATTTAGTCAGTAACATCAAAAAATGACTCAATAGACAGAAACTGAAATGTTTGCTTCTTATTCATAAGTTAATTAAGTACTTTTTATGTATGTATTTAGAGCCACATGAAACGTGACAAAGTACTTATAAAAAATAGTTCTAACTGCGCATTAAGTGTGCCAATTTATTTTTTTATTTTATAGAAGTGCATTATTTGTAATCAAAAGTAGACCCTTAGTTATGCATACATAATAATTTTACAATGCTTAAAACATATACGTAACTCAGTGAAATATACATTGTTAAAAATAAAAAATGGAATGTATTGAAAGCATTTTACCCGAAAGCTGTCGGATGTTTTGTATATTATATATATTTAGAGCTACCGGCTGTGATATGTTAATAAAATTTCGTGAAATCTATAAGACTTTTATTTTAAAGATGACTCTTCGATTTAACTTGTATGCAACTTCTAATACGTATATTTTAACACATGGTAAGCGGGCACTGCTACCTGATCATACGCATTCACACGTAAAGGGAGAGAAAACCAGCAGGGTATGATAAATGAAGTTTACAAAAATCACTATACTCACCGAACCAATAGTTATTTTTTAATTTGATCATATTCTGTTTAGGTAAGAGACAAGACCCTAAAGAGGAACCTTTTCAGCCATTAATAGTCATGTGAGTGGGTAGAAATAACTTACCTACCACAAATGTGCTGAAAACTATAAAAAATGAAAAGGCATAATGATTGAAAAATATATTTTTTTAATTTTCAAATATAAATACACACATTCATGATATATTTATATTTCACAATCTCAAAAAGAAAAATAACACAATGAAGACACAACTAAATTTACAAAATACCTTTCGATTTTGGTGCTAAGTGTATTAGTTATAGTGTATTAACTGATTAAGTGCCAGATACAAGTTAACTCGCACAACTTGAAACGTAGTTTGCTAAACAAATTTTAATATTTTCGATGATTTTAAATATGAAAATGCAAAGATATTACCATAATATGATCATTAAAAACAAAGTCATGACAAAGATATCTTCAATATACTTTTAAACGAAATATTAATGCTTTATTTTTGTTTAAACATTTACAGCTTGCCGGGTTACGACATTATATCTGTCAAAAAAGGTTCAAACAATGTTAGATTTAGTTGAAAATATATGTAGCATGTGTTTCAATCTATACAAATGTGTTTTCAACCCAAATTACATTTTTTACTAAAATTACATAGAAATAAAATACAAAATGACTTAATATGATCATTAAGTATATGAATTGATAGTACTTCTCAGAGAAAACTATAATTTGAAAAAAAATAACTTATATCTCAACACCACGACCTTTAGTAGTAAGTATAAATATATGCAGGTAGATAAAGGAATCCCTTTAAGAAAATGTTGTAGGAGCATTTCTAGGACATCAATTCAGACTTAACACTAGTAATCTGAGCAAATGATCACAACAATATGATTTCCAAGGATTCTTTTTTTTTTTTTGACAGTACAGTAAATGTAAAACTAATACACTGTTATTCACAAAATTGGGAAGTTAGAATTTGTGTGAAACTATACCTTGGTAAATGAATTGAATTTTTATTCATAACTTATGATACAAAAGATAAACAAAAATCTGGACACGGTTTGGTTTCAAAACAAACTTGATAGTCTAAAAAACTATGAATTAGATATACTCTTTTCCAGAACACCGCAGATTGAGATATAAGCCTACTCAGTCCATCTGTGTTTACAGCTAGTGCATACGTAATAAAGTCTCATTTCTTCTTCTGCTCTTCGAGTTTGACCTTGGAAGAACACCGCTTCTCGATTATTGCATTTCGGACATTGATGTTCCTTCGTCCTAGGTAATGTCGGATCGCTCACTACATCAGGATTTATATGCGTTAATTCGTCGACTTCGTGCATAATTTTGTTAACATATACACAGTTGGAGTCAGCTAACTGCTTGTAGTCACAATTCCGGCATGCATACAACAAGACTTTATTATTTTTATCTTCTTTGGGATATAGCATGTTATTGCATTCCTGACAGAACCGAATGCCAACATAACCTGGCCCTCCGTCTTTTTTCGGAGCTGGCTCTGATACTACTTTCATGGCTAATGTGTATATTCAACGTCCTTAATAAAAGGGAACTCGCCACCTTAATATGTTATCCTTGTTTAAAAGACACTAAAAGCTAAATTAAAATGACGTCTAAAATATTTTGTTATTACTAAACACCTAGAAAGCAAAGACGCAGTATGAATACCAACATAGAACTACTTGATGAATATTCAATGTTGCCATACTATTTATCATATAAGCTAAATGTAGAAGGTACCTAGGTAGAACAAAACGAAAAACTTTAATAAATAATGCACCAATTAATAGAAAGAAAGGCAAGGCCAATAGGGACTGGGCTCCGATATTCCAGAAAATATAAGAAAGAATATGTAAGTATATGAATATATATATAAAGAAATGAGCTTCACTCAGAAACAAGTAACTGTAAATGTAAATTCACTTGTCGAAATAAAGATTGATTTGTTTTGTTATTTAGTGAGTGAATTATTTTTCACAATTACAGTCTGAACAATTTCCAAGGTGAAATCGAACGTTTTTGTTTGTTAATCCAAAGTGACATCATTCGAAAGAGAGTTTTTTTAATGGTTTTCTTCAAAATTTGGGCATTCATTAGGTGCGAAAAGTAAAATTAAATTATAAAATTAGCTAGATTATGTGCGGAAAAGAGAATTCATGAATCTTAAATATTCAAGATCCTCCCTAGAAATGACACAGGAAACCGAGTGACCGCTAAGTCACTATGTAGTTCTATAATGTGAGAAGTAAGAAAAAAAATGCACCAATGCATACAATCTAAAATATATAGTAGGCACCTGCTGAACAGATAACGCAAGCAAAAAGACTTTAAAAGTTTCTTTCCAAAAGACGTTAAAAATCTTATTCTGATGTTTATAAAATCCTATATTTTGAAACAAACAAAATAGATCGAGTAAGAATCAAAAATCATTGTTGATCCCAAAAAAATCAAACACTTTTTATTTTGTCTGACATTTGCGTACCAAATCATATTCATAATTATTTATTATTCCAATATTTTATATTTAACTGGCAGCCTGATTAAAATATTTATGCTCTAGTTACTAAATATTGTTATTTTGCTTCTCGAATAAAAAAGATTAAACTTTTAAAATAAATAAGTAATGATTTAAATAATATTGAATGTCTTTCATGGTAGAATTGTCTATATTAAAAAAGCAAGCATATTTAATTGTAATGTCTATAAGATAAAGTTAAGAAATATATTTTTTAGTGCTATTAGTTTTTTTGCCAGCAAAATTTTATTTTTGAAACGAATCAATATGATAAACAAAAGAGTTATTTTTTTAATTAGCGTTATTTATATTAAAAAAAAAAAATAATACTATTTCTAAAAATGTTACGATGCTTTACATAATTGTTAATAAAACTTCATAAAAAAACAGCAATGTTTTCATTCATCCTTTGCATAATATAAATTCTATATAGGAAAAATAGAAATATCAACAAGCTGTTGAAAACTCTGTATCTAAATTTAAAGATTTTAATATATTTAAGCTACTTTTTTTCATGTAAATCGTACATAAAAGTCAAATTATTAAAATAGTGCTGCCAGACGATTAAAAAATAAATAGAAAAAGTAAACGTAGCCATCTATAGTTTAATGCGCATGTGTCGGTCAGTCGAGTACTGACAAGCCTCTTTCACTTCCGTCAAGGACTGTGTCGTACGTGCTTAACATGGGTGAGGCGTCTTTTTGAGTTAAATCATTAAAATAATTATCCCGATATTATGTTTTTAAGATTTATGTAAGTTTAGTTTAAGAATCATGATTGTGGGCTATAGTTTTTGTGAAAACATTGATATTTTATGTAGAAATCTTAATCAAAACGTTCGGCGTCGTAACCGCCATAGTGTCGACATGGGATTTTCGCGTGGTGCAAACAGTCAATCGGTTCCATCCACGTGAATAATCCATATTTTATTGCATTTCATGTTCTTCAAAGTCATCGCTACCTAAAATTTGGATGATTTTACGTATTATTTTACAGGTTACTGCACTCTTATGAAAACTAACTGGTATTTTCTCTTCCACAGGCAAACCCCGTGGATTACGTACTGCCCGTAAACACGCCGATCACCGCCGCGAGCAAAGATGGGCTGATAAAGAATACAAAAAAGCACATTTGGGTACGCGCTGGAAGGCGAATCCCTTCGGAGGCGCATCACACGCCAAGGGTATCGTCTTGGAGAAGGTGTAAGTACGTTTCACTTTTATCTCATTTACTTTAACCAAACTGTTTGATAACATAACACGTGTAACTATGTGACTTTGAGAGTTTCGTCGGCGTCTGAAATATGCATCTCCTTAGTGGTGACAACGAATAACAGTTTTTGTTGGAGGTTTTCTATCGATTTTTTGATGTCGGTTAACGGTACAAGGTGTAAATCACATGTTCACGTCTATCAATGAACACAAGTCAATGTTCCTTGACCTCTTAACCTTTATTTACCGAAATGTGCTCCAAACAACATATTGATATAATATATTAGGAAGTGTTATTTTATCTGTTTGTAATGTGAGTTCGTGCTTTTACTTCAGGGCGTGTGGCTAATCTAGCATATATCGATAATTAGATACTTGGATACGCTGCTGCTGTATCTGCATTTTCACAATATGAATTCATCAAAATGATTATAACATCTCAATGCAGTCATGTGATATTGGATAGTTTCAATTGGTTTACTATAACTGAATTATCTAGTAAACCTGCAGTTTGCTATATAAGTAGTACGAGACCAGCATAGTGATTTGCTGCATTCTGTTTTTTCGTCGGACAATAGTGCTTGCGTTCTTCATCTTAGTATCAGGAACGATTATCCACTGGCCTCGAGTTTCATATTGTATAGTAATCCCCCCCATCTCATATTGCATTTTCTTATTAAAAAGTTATTGCGACAATGTTCATTGCAGTATGCAGCTTACATCTCATAAATACCATTGGCCTTAGAGAGATATCAGAAATTGAAATATTTTAATATAACATCTGAGTGAGTTCCAAATCCAAAGCCCTCGATTGAACGATTAATTATTTCATCATTAAATTATTAGTTTTACTAGACTCTAGTTTTTAGGCTTCTCTGGCATACCATAGAAAAAAAATCTCAGAAAGTATTCAATTCTTTACATAAGTGTTAATATTTTAATACGTCTATACTTTTTAAATACGTATATCAAATATTGAAGTATTTTGTCTTGCTTGATAATGTTAAAATGGGATTTGTGTGTAGTTAGGCCGAATTATACCTGTTGAAGATGCAGCATGGGAAAACGCCACGATGGAGAGATGTGGATAATCGTGGTATTATTCCTGTGAATGTTGTATATTTTATTCACAATCACAGGATAATACTGCGAGTGTCCTTTCTCAATTTCTACTCGTCGAAGAATGCATCACCATCATCTTTACTGTGCAGTTTTTCTTTGCCACTTTCGTTGTCTAGTTAATTTCTTTTTAAAACATTTTTATTACAAGCAGTAGTTTTATATGAAATATTGAAGCTAGTGCTTTAGTTGAAAGGTTTCCAATGTAAATCAGTTATAAATATTGTCATGAGCAATGATGTTGTTATATTTGCTACTCTTGAAGTCACTTGATGATAAATAAATCTGAGCTCAAACAATAACATTTAAAAGTGGAATAAGTGGATGTCTGAATATATATATATATAATTAATTAATTAATACAAATATGGGAGTATGTTATATTTATTGAATGCTTTTTCAATACTCTTATTTTAATTATATTTTTTTTATTTTCTCGCGTCTAGTGGTGTTGAAGCCAAGCAGCCTAACTCCGCCATCCGCAAATGTGTCCGTGTGCAGCTGATCAAGAATGGCAAAAAAATAACAGCGTTCGTTCCGCGTGACGGTTGCCTCAACCACATTGAGGAAAATGATGAAGTTCTAGTAGCTGGATTCGGCAGAAAAGGACATGCCGTCGGTGATATTCCCGGAGTCAGGTTTAAAGTACGTCAGACATACCATGTGCCTTATTTTCACCCATTGTTTTTTGTATGAAAGACAATTCGACTGCATCTGCCTAATTTCCTTTCTGAGATTATCCATTACATGTCACTTTCAACAGTGCCTTAGTTTATATTAGCTAATTGTGATGGATTACCTTTAAATCTGGTTTCTTCTACTTTTTCATTAACTTTATTTCTTTTTAGGTGGTAAAGGTAGCCAACGTCTCACTATTAGCCCTCTACAAAGAGAAAAAGGAGAGGCCAAGATCATAAGTGTGATAGCTGCAATTTAAGGTATGTATTATCGATACATATTTAGCCAGTCTAATTTTACTCATTAATGGGTTTTTGTGGGATTGGTTGGTGGTAATTTACTCGGTTTTCCAAACAACTATTACTTTTGATATCTGAATTACCAATTAACTTGATAAGGAATATATTCTTAATCTGATTAAATGAAAAAGTTATTCATCAATATTTATAAATATGTTTCAGATAATTCCACATTCCTGCTCATCTAAGGAATTGCACCATGAACCTGCTTCCAACATCTCTGCGCAGTTCATTTTGTATATTGACATAATTTATACAATGACCTAATTATAAAAATGATAAATAAAATTCATTAACAAAATTCAAGTCTTTCAATTTTTTGTATCCTCCTGTAAAGAGACAATATCTGTTGGTAAAAACATATTGATTATGCTCTGCTGTAGCTGTCTTACGGATTTACAATCTTTGTTGAATTTAATTGTAACAATACTAATGTATCCGAGGTTGCCGTTGGCATTGTTCAGGGCAACATGCTTGTCTATGGGCACTAATTTTTGTGGTTTATCTGCTTTGAAGTATAGCTGAGAATCACGTGGCGGGGACGGTTAAGCATGAGGATCAATGAGAGCTGCGTTCTGGTTTTTCGTATTGACCGTATTTAGGTAAAAGGGAGTAACCCTCACAGAACAAATTTTATAGAAGGCACAAAAAATGCATGACTTTTCGTCAGTCACATTAACACAAACTTGCAGTGCATAATGACCGATCAATTGGTGTTTTCTTTTCCTAATCTGATTATTAAAAAGTTTCTTATTAAATAAAATTTTAAATTGACTTAATGCTTTTTCCTTTTCACCAGATTTAGTAGATCGTTCTTTTTCAAAATCTAGAGCTGAATTTGGATAATAGTTGGACATGTTTGGCTTAATTCCTTTTGATGGAACATGTATTTAGTTCTGTACATTGTGATTCTCAAATAAAAGCACTTTTGACAAAACTGAAGGTTACGCCCTTTTATCTGAACGGGGTTGATGTGTATTAATTATAAGGAGCCACAGCACGATTACATATTTCTTTTTTTCACAAGTCACACCCCTTAGTCGGAGCATATAGACACCATATACTGCCTCCATAAATCTCTGTCACTGGCCAGTCCTCTTGCATCCTCTCAATGTCACGCCGGTGTCCTGTGACTCAGCTGAATACATCTTGTAAGTGGTGTTCAGCGGCTTCCCAGGACGACGGAATCCGGTTGGTTTGAAGAAGAACCATGCCAGGTTGGGATGCAATTCAGGCCTTCTCAGCGCAAGACTAAGCCGAGTCCAATGCCTCATCTTCACTTTGGATGTGATGAGAGGCTGCATGATCCGTTCCCTTGTCACCTCGTTTCGCGTATAGTCATACCACTGCACTCCCAAAATTCACCGCAAGCATCTGTTTTCGAGGGTCAGTAAACGGTTATTTTGAGACTTCATAAGGTGCCATAAAGCGGCACCGTCAGTATACAAGCGTTGAAAAGGCGACATTTGGTTTTGACTGAGTATAACTGAGTCCCAGACATTTTGCATGGAGTTGAAGGTTGCTCCTGCAATTCCTGTTTGGATAGCGAGCTCTTCGCGAAGTGCCATCTCCCGTGATATGTACTCCCATATATCTAAAACTGACAACTTTCTCGATGTGCTGTCCTCCGCTAGTCATGGGGAAGTCTGAATCGGGACAGGTAATATGCATCAAATTCGTTTGCGTTGATTTTCATACCAACATGATGAATTTGAGTGCAACCTACCAACGGTTTCTTGAATATCCTTGCGGACTTACTTAATATGACAGCATCATCGGCATATTCAAGGTCACATAACTTCAAATTTGGGGCTATAGAGACGGATGTGTCCCTGCACTGTTCCTATTCATTATTATGTTTGATTTCATACTAAGTACTTGTAAATCAATACTGTGATTACACATTTAATTATATAGATGGTTACGTATTCTACATAAGTCTTAAATCCTATATAAAAATCTAATAGAGAAAGAAAAAAAAAAATAATTACAAAAAGAAGAACTTGAGATTTATGAAAATGTTCAGAGATAAAACAAAGAATTGGTTTAAATAATCAATGGGAGCTGCACTTCACTTAATCCTTCTATCTAGTAAGAATATGGTTTCCCAGTTTAGTTGCTGTAAAACGACAAGGGGAGTGTAGTTACCATTTTGTTTATTATTTTAGCATAATAATAAAATAGTAAGTTGTACGTATATAGGGACTTCCGAACTTTGACAGTTGATAGCGGCCATATTGTTAAAGCGACATCTGTCAA
>JAPMAE010004556.1:0-14039 GCA_036584705.1 Rhyacophila sp. 25_7
ATTATTTTAGACAAAAATGTGGGATGGCCCACTTTGGCATTAACCGCCTCATATATTTTGTAATAATTGCATATTATTCTTTTATTTCTTTTAACCATGTCCTTTCCAAAATAAAACATGTACTTCTTCACAATATTCATGTACATGTTCTTCACAATATGAAGATTTTTTTGACAGTTTTTGAGTGATAATTGTCAGCTATTAGCTCAACCAATTTAGTACATGTAGTGGTTTCAAATGCACATAAAAAAAACATGTGCAATTTTTTCAAACTAAATGATTTGAACCCTAGACCCTCGGATCGTGGATCCTCCTTAGTCACCTATAAATTTGACTAATATTATACAGTACGTCATTTATAGGATTAATTGGTATTATGAATATATTAAAAATTAGTATGTACATATTAATGAAATACCTTACGTAGAAATATGCCAACTTTTATATATTGATTATAATCTTTATTATTCAAAAGACATTCATTTCGAAATTTCAAAAATAATTTCATAAAAATATTCCAAACAAATCAATCCATTACAATAAAGTTTATATAAGGAATATTGTTAATATTTTATACACGCTGTATTCAATTTTTATTAAACGTTTCGGTTTCCGTTGCAATTGCCATTCGCAAAGCTCTCATGAAAAGCTCATAAATTCAATGAAGAAGGCTCCGTTGCTCCGCTTTACCATTGATGTCGGAATGAAAGTTCTTTAGACAAGCTATAAAGTAAAACCTCGTCAGAATTGTACTGTAAAATATACCAGTTAAAAAGAAAAAAGACAAATATAATATGTTTACATTTTTATTCAATCGAGTTTTAACATATTTATGGATAATCTGTTTTTATAGTTGTATTCATTTTTAAAATATATTAATAAATATTGTTAAAAAATACTATATAGTTAAAGGAAGTCATAATATCTAGTATATTATACAATTAGAGAAACGATCTTGTCATGTGAACCATCACGAGGTTTCTGTGTATGCTTATAAATAAATATATTCAAAGGTAAATATTTTTTTAATTACTATATTAATCATTTCTATACATTAGCAATTCTACAAATATGATTTACACAAAGCAGGCTTAACACAGACAGGTCCTCAGATTATTGTATTGATCAAAAGCCAAACTACTGCTTATAGCCTGAATATTAAAAAACTAAAAAAGGATATAAACATTTATTTTCAACGCTAATCGTAAAATAATGGTTGCGTCGCCTAATGCAGTGGCAGGCACACAGCGGCTCGTAAACCACATGCAGCTCTTTGGATACGCGAGTACGGCTCTTCCACAAATCACTAAAATATACTTTTAAATTTTAATTTAAAAGTATTTTAATAAAATTTTCAATCGGTTAGTGTGTTATATCTCAATTTAAATAAATGCCATATTCTTTTTCCTCTCTACTGCCTGACCTTAATGCTATCTCGTACTATATTATTATAAATTATGATATATACTTTTATTTAGTGTATTTAGTTTTAAACGACTTCTAAAAATTGGGTTCTTGTATAGAAATTTAGTTCTCGAAAGAAATCTAAAACATTATACTGCTGATATTTGGCATTTTTGAATAATGAGTTTGCTGACCCTGGCTTAATTTTTGAATTTTTTTTTTTAAATCACTAATTAAGTTATATTAAACACACGCATTAGAAGACGCGTGAATCATCAAATCGTGAAGGATAATTTTACGATAAAATAGGAAAATTGTTGCATAAAACCGTACATTTAGTACACATATTTTTTTAAGTTTATAAACATGTCTCTAAGGTACAATATTTTACTACCATATAGCCAGTTCAATCAATTTCACAAAAGTTTTATCATTTCGTATTTGGCGTGGATTCGTATCTGCTCATTGTGAGATTTCTTCTCAAAGGCGCACCTGTCCTGAACAACAAAAGAGAATCATTCCGATACATAAATAAACTGAGAGCATGCCCATTCAGAAGATAGCATTTTACTGAACTGAACTAAGATTTAATCCAAATGTACCAATCATTATTTCATTCGCAATGTATTGTCGAATTCAATGTCTACTCGTAAAATATACAAATAAAATTGCGTTTTACAAACTTTTTTATTATATTTTCATATTAAATTAAAATAATATTGTAATAAAAATAATCTTTAAATTGTTTTTGATCCGTGGAAAGTGTTGTTCTAATTGACTTCAACTATTCTTTTATACATGGTTTTTATAATATTTGAAGCACAATATCGCTAAATGTATTTTTCGGACTATTCCGTTTATGTGAGCACAGAGTGTTAAAAAACATATTTTAATTAATATTTAAATTAGTTATTATATACCCACTAAATTACGTTTAATATATAATGCTACTGTAAAACAATTATGCTTTTTTAAAGCATAGAGGTTATCCTACAATTAATTTTTATTTGCATGATTTTCTATCGTCAAATTTATTTGAACGTTTTAACTATTAAATCTTTACATGAGGTAAATTTGACTCACTAGCCTAGTATGTTGACAACACTCGTATGGTGCGCCATACGCACCAATTCGATTCTTAGAATGTGGCATTAATTTTATACGTTAAAATAGCAAGTGGCTTTTTTAATAATCTTTCATAAAAAAATGAAGTTATATATATTGTTTTTAAACAAATTACGTTAACTAAGATAAAAAAAAATAATAAACTTGTTAAAAATATACACAACCCGATACAATTATAAGTATTATTTAAAAATTATGCAGATAACTTATATATATTCAATTTTAGACAACAATTAGTCAGCTCGTAACTAGTTAGAAACTTTGACTCCATTATATATCAAACATTTTACTTTATACATATGTACATAGCTTGAATTAATCAATCATATATATTTGTAAAAAATATCAAATTGTCACTCATCGTATTATTTAATTTGAGACAACCGCCTAAACTGAAGTGTACTTGGTATGTTATTTTTACTTTTACTGTCTCACATTACGTCTATTTTGCATTTCCGCTTATTTTAAATAAAATCTTCCTTAAAAATTAAAAAAAATCATTTTTTGTTATAATGGATAATTAATACTCAATTTACGTAAACAAATAAATAATATAAATTATTTAATATAAAATACATTTTTAAATATACAATTCAAATGATTTAGATACTTTGTGATCAAATATTCTAAAATAATACAAAATCTATATTTTAACTTTGTTTAACATTAAAATAAATTACACATTGTATGTAATTTTTTTTGTCTTAATATTGAAGGAAATAACGATGACTAACATTTTCATTAGTAAATTCATTCAAATAAATCACAATTATAATTGTTTACATATTAAGCTGCCATGTATAAATAAATAATGTCATCTTTTTATGGTATTTACGAACAAACAAATTTATACGTTGTTATTTTAACTGTGGTCGTTATACAGAAGATTGTCGCCGCAAGCTTACAAATTATTACACGTGCTATTAGCTACCTCACTTTTATTTCAGTAGCAATGTCATGAATCATGACTCATCAAAAAAAGTAGCATCGTTGAATTACGAGCTTTAAGCTCATCCATCAAGTAATAAAAAGTAATTACTTTTCATATTATTAATGTATAATGTTAAAATGAATTGTTCTCATATGATTCTCTATTATTCATCATCACAATTTCTACTCCCAATCAAAACATAACATATAATAAATATTCACAATGAGAAAACTGTGTCAACAGTATTTTCCTAGATACTATTTTAGTTCTCAATCATCACCTCAAACAATTTGCCACATGGTCTAGTATCAAGTCAAATAATGTAATTCATTAAATTTAAAATAAATCTACAAGCGAATGAATATCTATTAAAGTACTATAGTTAATACTGATGATTAGATAGAGAATATTATTTTGTAATCTAAACTATTTCAATTGTCTCTGATTTATTGCATTCTTCTTCAAGTATTCATAACGCGTTACTTTAATACAGATAAAAATAGAGATACAGGTAATTACCTAGGCATATGTTTAAAAGTTCTTAAATTTTGTAAAAAAACATTGATATGCCACCTTTGGCAGTTAGTAAATGAAAAGATATCTGCTAATATTATAAAAATATAATACTTATGCGTAATGGTATAAATCAATGATATTTATATGGTAGAAGTAAGTAATTAAGTTTTTAAAGATATCTGCTCCGAGCAATGCATAACAGATGTTCACTTTACGTACAATTAATATACTATATTGTCAAAATTAAGTATGTGTTTATTTATTTTACGGACATACGATTATCTCACGCAATGAGATTATTAGAATTATCATTAAAATAACTGATAACTGATAAATACCAATGATATTTTTGCAAAATTTTCACCGTTTGCTAAAAAATGTTACTAGAGCAGGGCTGACAAAATATTTTTATGACTCAATCCATACAACGCAAAAATTACATTACATTTTTCTTAATTAACTACTTATTTCTGGTATCTATTCTAGTATCGATTTTAATATTATTATATTCATATATTTTTGTGGATAATATTCACTTTTATTCTATGTATGCCCTTGTTAGGATAGTAGATAGCGCGTACGCCTAGCAAGTGGGAGTCACGGGTTCAAGATCGGTGCTGGTTGGAAAAATTTTCAAATGTTTATTCATTTGTATTGTAGCCAAGACATAAACCCGAAACAGTTGAGCTAATAATTGAAAATTATTACTCGTAAAAAACTGTCGAAACAATCTTCATATTGTGGAGACCCATATGTTTTGTTTCGGAGCGGACATGGTTAAAAGAAAAAAAAAGAAGAATAAAAATGATATTTTTCATTACGTTCACATTGTAAAATATCTTTAAATTGTTTCCATTTGGACCAAGCTAGTGAGTCATAATACAATCTCACAACGATTGGACAACAAATCACGATATTTCAATACATTTTGGTAGGTTGATATTAAATTTACTGGCGCCGAATTCGCGTGGGACGACCTCAGTCTCGTCATTGCGATTCGACGGTCGGGGTGAATCCGTCATATTGTTATCTCCATACGAAATCGCTCACGCCAATTTCACTCCTTCGTAAAATTGTATGAACGAAACCTGCTAAACAAACAAGCGGTATGAGGAAATCTGATTGGATACAATAAATTTGGAAAACTTAGTTTGAAGAATAATTGGAAAACAAATTCTACCGCATAAAAATGTGATAATATTAACATAGTTTTATACATTTATTTAAAAAAAAAATATGTTTGATCTGTTACAACATTTTTACTGATAACGTTTTTCTTAAAGTCATTACTGAGGAAACTGATAAAGATTTTACAATGTACTTTGTGAAAATAACTATACAAATCTATTAATTTACTTCAACGTAACATCTTTTTACCAAGGATATATAGACATGAACCCGTCAGTTAATCTAAGAGTTAATCCAATGATTTAAATCATGGTTCAGTTACAATTGTCAATTATTACTAGTAAATAAATTTACACAGGCAATCTTTACAGTATGAAATTCGATGTGCACTGTTTTTAGACATTTTTTCAAACATCGAAAAAGGTGTTTTACAAAACTATATAACATAATAATAAAATAGCGCTTGGTCTCTCTAAATGAGATGGAAAAATATAATCATGAAATATGTAGAAAATTTTAGTGTCAACAACTGAAGGTATAGAGCAGGGGTAGTCAACCTACGGTGCATGCGCCAAACGTGGCGCATTGGATGAATATATGTAACACATTGCAGTTGCATCCTTGTGTATATAATACTACTTAATTATTATTATTAACTCCAACCATAAATGTATGAAATTAGAAAAGGGGTTTAAGCTATTCGGCGCATCTGAACTTGTACGTGAAAAAAATTGACGCATGGTATGTAAAAACTATAAGAATAACACAAGAAATCTCGAAGAATGTTTACTACGGACATGTTTATTTCATATTTTTACAATTATATTTATGGAAAAATCGCAAAAATATGATTGTCTCAAAAATACTTAATTAATTACTGTAAAAAACATCGATTGTTTGTTCAAAAAACTTATTAATTTACTAGTGAGCAGAATAAAAACCAGTAATCAAATGTAAATATTTTCATTTATTATTGTGTAATAAAACATTAGTATTGTCCATTTACGATAAAAATAGTTTTACAGAGATGTTTTTTGTATTATTTGATAGGATTTCAACATCAAAACAAAATATTTGAAAACGATGACCAGCGGAAAACAATAAATAATTAACTATCAAAGTCACTTTGAATAAATTCGGTAATAAATTAATATTTTCCGCCAATATAAGTTGACATTTGTGTTTTGCGTTTTGACAATGGAGCTTTATTTAAAAAGCACAATATACATACTAACATTGTAAAGCAAATATTGTATTTTCACTATAATTTATATATATATGAGTATATATTACGACAAATGACATATGAAACAATTAATTAAATGTGACCCATTATTTTCAGTATTGAAATAATTTTCCACTAGAAATAAATTCCTTCTTTGATACATAAAAATATTTTCCATTGTTATCTATAAGTTTTTTTTTATTTTTACATAAATAAATTCTTGGATAAAGATATCTATTTTTTTTTCTAAAAGATTCAACCATCAAGCCATTTTTTAATATACGTAAGAATTGAAATTATGTTTAAAAAGCTAACAAATATTTTCAATTAATTAATGTGTTCAATATATCTTATTTATACTTATTACGTAAATATTAAGAAAACACATTTATTTATTATCCACACAATCTTGTTTTGTTGCGTATTTTGAATGCCACTTCTAACATTGCCTGTCCCGATCCAGATTTCCTCATGACTAGTGGTGGACAATAACATCGAGAGGGTCGATAGTCTTGGATATCTCGAGGTGCACATCACGGGAGATGGCACTTCCCAAAGAGAGTTCGCTTGCCGAATCTTCACTCCATGCGAAATGTTTCCATGGAGTGAAGGTCAAAACCAAATGCCGTATTTTCAATACTTGAATACTGATGGTGCTGCTCTATGGTAGCGAGTCATGGCATCTTACAAAGTGTTAAAATAACCGTTTACTAAGCTTCGAAAACAGATGCTTGCGACGAATTTTGGGAATGCGATGGTATGACTATATGCAAAATGAGATGATAATAAAATGGACCATGCAACCTCTCACCACATGCAATATAAAGATAAAGTATTGTAGTTGGCTTCGTCATGTGCTGAGAATATCTAAATCACATCTCAACCGAGCATGCCTCTTCGTCAAATTGACCGAATCCCGTCGTCCCGAGACAGCTGAACACTATACAGTATGTATTCGGTGGAGTTACATGGGAAAATACAAAAAGACTGGTCAGGGACAGGGATTTATGGATGCAATATGTGGTGTCCATATGATTCGGCTAAAGGGTGACATGGCTTAATACGAATAGATGTTACTTTGAAAGTTAAACTTCTATAGTTTATTTATTTTTCCAACTATTTTTATTACTGCAATTATTTTTAAGAATAAACATACTTATTAGAAGAACTACGAGTAATTTTATTAATTATTTATCAAAGTACGTCACAAGTAAATGGCATGTTCATAATAACTACTTACATTATTATATCATTATCATTAATTTCAATTTATACACTAAGATGTGTTATGTACAAAAATACTATCTCCATAGTTCAAGTATGCAAAACAAAACATTGAAATAGTTTCACAGTAAGTAGTACATGTTTCATAATCAACTACCTTATCAAAGTCAACCAAAAGCTCAAAACATTATTTATGACCAAAACATGAGCTCTATTCGATGATGCGTAAACCCAGATTTAAAATTTTAATATTCAGAGGCATGAATTAATTTTTGAATACACAAAGGTAAATTTTGAATAAAAAAAATGATAACAAAGTGTCAGCAGAAGCAGGAAATTTATGGCGTTGAAATAAATAACTCACGCAGAGCTTTAATGGATTTACAATTATAGTGCTATTTTCAATAGGAATTACATACTAAAATAGTTGTTTTAGAGCATTGTTGTGTTTATCTTTACTATTGTTTCTATATAAACATGTTTGAGTTTGTGGATATATTTGGTTGAAATTACTTGTACTTTAAATAAACCTTTAAAAAAAGGTAATGTTTTTTTTTTAAATAATAAAGATTTTAGATTTAAATATACTTTGTTAAGACTGTCTATGTAAATTTGCATTTTTCAATTTAATTAATTGTTTTAAAAAAACGCAACAAAATTTTACATTTTATACCTGCAAACTATTACATAACTTAGTAATTCTGAGCAGAATCATTACTTTTTATTATAAATCTACATATTCGATGTATACGCCCATGAACACTGTGTCACTTAGTTTTTACTAACAAAGATTGAAACCAATAACGAATGCTTAGAAACAACTCATTGTTTTGCTTTATATTTTCGCAGCATAACGTAAAATTTCAGATGACCATTATATTGTGATAAACATTTGAATAAAAAAATAATTATTAACCACTAATTGTTGTATGAGAAAAATTTAAATACAACAATTTATAATATCGTTGCATTATTTCATATAATCGAAAAAATGGAGATACGGAAGTGGACTAGCGTAGCCAATAAACGACTAGTGCCCAAGTAAATTACAAACTTATATGTCTCATATTTAAAACACAATACAGAGGCTTGTGGTATAAATAATTTGATTTTTTTTCAATCTTCTGTGGAAAAGCATAGTTTTCACATATAATTTCAGAAACGGTATTTCCAAATCAACTTAACTTAGCCGGCATTGGTTTACAATTTAATTTTAAGAAAACCCATCCATTTTTATTTTTTATTTTTATATTATTAAAATTTATTTTAATTTAAGAAATTCTTTCAAACAACTTTCATTTATACAATTTTAATAAAAGTTAAAATACTGAATGACTAAACTTATTGCATTTAAATAAAAAAAAAACAATTCACTAAGCGTTTTTAATATATCCGTAAAACTTTTACCTAACCTGTATAGATATATAGTAGATCGCTCTCGTAGGTGAGTAGGTAGCGCATCCGATTCACGAGTCATGGGTCTAGGTTTCGAATTCCGTAGCTGGCAAAATTTTTCATGTGCATTTTGAAACTACGACAAGGACCAAATTGGTTGAGCTACGAACTAATAATTTATTACTCGTAAATAAATATCTGTCAAAACAATCTTAAAATAGTAAAGTTGAGTATTTTCTTTAATTTTGTAATTTCATAGAAACTAATTAAAACAACAACTATATACTTTCACGCAAAAGTCAACAGCACTGTCATAATGATTCATTTAAAACAACACCTTTCGTAGATATGTCATATTTTATAAAGTAATTTTGATTTACACGGCGCGTTTTGCGGAATGTCGTAATTGGCTATACCAAGTTGATTTTCACATGAAAAATGTGGTTAAACCAAGTTAACATTTTGTTTTAACTTTAAACCGTTTGAAAGGCATATTATAAAGATTATTCATATCACGAAGCCTGTTTGTTCCCGCTGTGATGTTATTTTGTAACGAATGTGTTTTTAATACAGGTTTAATTGAAGTTTTACAAACGTATATAGTATTAGTAAATTAAGATATCTCTGGCTATGGACATAATTATGTACTGATTTATTGTAATAATTAAATTGTGAATATTTTTAATATCGATAATTTTAATATAATAATTTGTTTTAGAAAATATCTTTATTCTAATTATTTAATTAATAATGACTTCTTTAAAAACAATTTTATTCCAGTTGTCTAAATAATTTCTCGTATTCAATATTTTAAATGCACCTTATGTTGTACATTAATTCATAATCATATAAACTTAGGCTTCATTTATTTACTCAAATGATATTAATTAAAGAATACAATTCTTCAACTTAATTTATATAATGACAAATGTGTTAGTTTTACACTATTATCAAAATAATACTAATTAATAAATAAATGTACTTCAATATTGTAATATTAAATATATGTTTAGTAAATAAGTATTTATTTAAGCTGTATGGATTGTTTGATGTACGATTAAGAATCAAATGGTTTTTTATGATTAATTATAATTTTTGTTGTGAAACCCAATGATTTAATGCCATAATATGTGTGTTTTAATATCTGATTTATAATTCAATATAATTATAAGTGCCTTGTTGGTAATGTTTATATATTTATAAAATTTCACATATAAATATCTCAATTCTTCATATTTTGGATTTTTATTAATTATTAATATTATTAATACTTTGAAATAATTTAAAGTGTTAATACACGTTCAACAAAATTTTACATTATTGCTTTTCACAGCCCCGAAATTTTCATTCTGCTTAGTTACAGTTAATATTTATAAAACATATAAGAGTGAAAACGTTATATGCTCTATTTTGGAAGATTACGCATTATTATAAAT
Source organism: Rhyacophila sp. 25_7 (assembly GCA_036584705.1). Lineage (NCBI taxonomy): Eukaryota > Metazoa > Arthropoda > Insecta > Trichoptera > Rhyacophilidae > Rhyacophila > Rhyacophila sp. 25_7. The sequence goes on from JAPMAE010004556.1 coordinate 10,385, forward strand.
TTATAGTAAAATTAAATTATTAGCTGTTCTTCATATTTGTTCTAATTTGAATAATAGATGACAAGCTGTTAAATTGAAAGAGATCACACATAATGTTTAAAAACCATGACTAGTTTTGGCGATTACAATATTTGAAGTTGAAAATTTTGTAATAGAAGAAACTTTTAATAAATATATTAAGTAAATATAATTAAATAAATTCTTTTATTTTTATATGTATTTAGATTAAAGGATCAACACAATAGTTTAAACTATCACAAATATATAAATGTATTTGAATATAATAAAGAAACTTGACAACTCAAGAAAACCAAGAAAGCAAGAAATGAAACCTACTTTGTCACCACTGACGCGTTACGTTAGCATTCCTTATAGAAGTTATGAGACGTAGGCTGTAAATAAAATATATATTACATATTTGTTTTAGCTTTGTTAGTTGCATATAATTCACTTCTGTTAAACTCTTATATAGTATACAGTGTTGGCTCGTGGTCAAAATTACGTAATAAAATATCCAGACACTAATGGGAGAGTGCGAAATTTTATTATACTCGTACATACGAACTTTGACGATACACTTGACGTTGGATGTGTAATACATTTTACCATTATTTTAATTGAATTTATTTATTTTAATTAGCTTATATGGTTAACCAATAAGTATCATATTTGCGGTTTAAGCTCAATGAGTGGAGTAAAGAGAACTGCTACAGAGGCGTACTATAATATCAAAAATATCGAAAAGGTTTGAAGTATATTCATTATTATTTGGAAAAAAAATAATAGTTATTACGAGCTTTAATTTCATTCAACATACTTTCTAACAGCAAAAGCATTGCATATTATTGTAACTTTGAATAACTTAACTTAACTTAACTTTTTATTATTGATTTAGAAGTTACAATACTTTGCGTAGAAAGTATTGTATATATAAACAACTAATTTTTACAGCTTTAGATTACAAAAATAGCGTGCAAAATAAAGTCAGGCCGTATAAACATATAGATATGACATATTTTTAAAGTTTGCTATTTTTCTTTGTAACAAGTAGATACTGCGTCCATGAACTTTCTTTTTTCATAGTCTCCATGTGTTTTATTGTATTATTTTTATTGGCATCCCGTAATTCTGCCAACTACTATGTGAGTAATATTTAATAGCCTACCGGGACGACGGAATTCAATTGGCTTAAAAATAAGGCATGTCCAGTTGACATAATAATATGACTATGGTTCATCAATTTTCAGCTTATGCCCAATTTGAATCCAACATCTCATATTTACTTTGGATGCGGAGGGATACTGCATGGTCCGCTTCTTTATTATCTTATTTTGAATATAGTGTCACCACTACTTCCTTAGTTTTTCAGTAATTTATCTGTTCTCAAAATTTCATTACATGATTATTTTGTGACTCCGAACTTATTTCGTGTTAACTTTTTATGGGTGTTTGGTAATATTAACAGTTTATACGATAAATAATTCTAAATATTTCAAATTAACTGATCAAATAAAAATACACTTTATAATTTGTAAATAATTTTTTTTCAACATTAAAATAATATTTATTTTAACTAATTTTTCATGTTATGTGTTATTTTTTCAAACGACATGGACTGAATTTGACTTCTTTTAATGAACCGATATTTAAAGCGACTAGTTACAAAAAGCGATATATGCACATTTCATCGAAATCGAGAAAAGAATACGTTCGCATTTAACGCACAATTTTACACTATGCGTGAAAAAAATATTTTCCAAGCCCCAATATAATCTTTTAAAAAAAAGCGAGATATTCATTCATTGGAATATTTCAAATCTGGTTGATTCCACGGGCATTTAAATATTTACTTCATTTTAAAGTTTATCAGCTAATAAATGCCGTTGTTTTGTTCCAATTTAATTATAGAATATGATGAAATAAAGGATCTTAACATAAAACAAAATTTTATCTTGAAACATAAAAACATTGTTTGCCAACAATATTAAAATGTTGCTCTATTGATTTTTAGAAATAGGCGCTCCATTTAAAAACTCACTTATGTATGTATTAATTTACTTGAATCAAAAATAAAAAAACGTCAATAAATCATTAGGCGTCAATTTATATTTGCATTCGATTAGTTTGTCATTTCTGTCTTCGTGTATTACGTGTTATTTAATTGGTTGTTTATTATAATGAGTTCCATGCATTTTGTAATAATTAAAAACACTTTATTTGAATCGCCATTAAATCCCATTAAGTTATTGCATATAAATCTTCACGAAATAAAAATGGCGTCGGCGACTTTTTGAGAATGGATACGTACTTCTTGAAGATATCTCGACGTAGGCGTAATGTGAAACAAAATGATAAACCGAAAAGTCTGCACTCAAACAAAGATGTAAGATAAATGACAGAGGTTGTACACTAGTATTGAAATTATTTGTAATGGTTCTTCTTTTTATGCAATTACTCTAGGAGTTGGTTTCATATCGATTACAAAGCTCTACGTCGACTATTGTTCCACTCTACTCGAGTTCTTCCTCACCAAATTGCATCTAATTTTTGATTTCTCTAAGAATCTTTTGAACTTTGCCTTTTGTTTACATCCAGATAGCTATAGACAGAACAGAATATCCATCTTTTAAGTATTTTTGACGTTTTGCTTTCAGTTTTTATTTCATTGATTATTACAACTTTCTTATTAAACGTACAATTGTTAACTTCTATAATAATGTATTTAAGTTATGATTTAATCTATATTTTTAGTACTAAAAACGGTAATTACTTTTTTTTTAGTTTACAAATATTTACATTGTATAAATTTGTACTTAGGAGAGAACTACACTATGTCAAAAATAGCACTTTTTCACTATGGATATTCAAAGTCGTTTTAGTATTGCTTTTCTCGGATAATATATAACATAGTGTAATATTCTTTAAATTATATTCATGTCCAGTAGTATTACGGCATAATTGAATATATCAGTGGAAGATGCATTGCAAGATATTCAATTTTGCCAAAAATTGACATAGTGTCCCAGGTACACATATATTATGGTGAATTAAATATTATAGTTAGAAATAACACTATTTTAGCTACTGAAAAAGACGCACGTCTTTTAATCAAGCTTTGTTTAACAACGTTTTTGACTATGTAAAATCTAAATTTTTCAACGCTTAAAATTTACCCGATTTAATTTTATTTCAAAATAATATTTGAAAACGTTATGTTGTGTATGACCCCTGACAATATTTTAATTCTGATGACCACTATTGAGGCGTATGAACAATTGAATCTGTTGCCATTTTGTTCCTTAATACCATTTAATGATTCATATATGAGTGTTTTAAAACAAATACTATAATTAACAATTCATAATTTATTGCCTTCCATAATCATTTGCAGATTTTGCAATACTACGATTTAAAGTATCCGCCACGAATACGTGGAAAATATTTTATCGACTGGAAACACTTCTTATCGGCAAAGAACTAAATAATTAAAATGTTTGACGCCATTTTTGGTCACACGAAATATTAAGATTTCTCATGTATATAAAAAATGAATCATCTCATTTAATTCGTCATTTCCATATTTATCTTTCGATTTATTGGGGTAGATGAAGCAAATGTTTCAAATTAAATATTGTTGTTATGACAATGTATTTTA
>JAPMAE010004557.1:371-14039 GCA_036584705.1 Rhyacophila sp. 25_7
CACCGATGGGCGGCACCGATCCCTTTAGGAATTACTGATGTACGATTTAAAATGACATTTTTAAGTAATTAGTCAAATGAACCATGTTTTCGAATGATACCAATATAATTGCCTTAATCAATTTTGTGTGGGTCCTAGTTTTAAATGCACATTATAATCTCTAGGGTGCACTATCCACTAACCTGCCAATGGCGACTATAATATGATATCAATTCTCTTACTGTAATAAATTTAAATTGTAATATACGTGTATGTCACATTTTTGCACATGACTGAATATTTTTCTATAAAACCACACTGATACGAGCTCTCTGAGGTTTTATAACGTAATGTTGACAGATTTCTCGACAAATTTCGGTTTTCGTTATCTGCGTTATCATTTTTTTAACCAGTCAAGACTGATATAAGTGATAATATCATTCTTTTTATTTGAAGAAGTCCTGTGGTTTTAGGTCAACGTTACAGTAAATTAATATGAAACTCATGGCATGAATTTCGAATGATTCATCATTTACAAATAAAGATGACATTAATTTAACATTACAGCTTTTGTGGTCAACTTTATCTGCTGATACAGATAATTGTTGTTCTTGATTTATATATTACGAAGTTGACAATAATACTGTCAACCAACAGTGGTACGATGGGAAAATAATTCCACATCCATAATAAGTAATAAATTAACTACAACATAACCGATTCAAGCGACAGTCATCATATTATTTTTTTTTCATTTTATAAATTATCTTAAAGTAATTTCGTCGTAAAATAAGTTAATATCTATGAACTACGGGCGGTCCTCAACATTCGCACATAATTGGCTCCTAAAAATGTGTGCAAATATTGAATGTTCGAAGGTAGAAGAATGTGAAAAACATCAAAAATTGTATTTTAACGAGGCGTGTTTAAGTGCGTTTAGGTATTTTCTTTATAAACTTTATAGAGAAAAGTTACATACGTAGTTGAATAGATTTTTTTTTCTTGCTATAGAGTTTTATAATATGCTACGTCTTTCTCAATCGCTTTGCGTACTTGAGATATACTCGCACGTTATTTATTGGCATCACATTCTTCCATAATAGTAAAAAAAATGTCAAGATGCATGAAGGCTTCATGTAGGCCTGCCTACTTTCCCTGACAATTAGTTGCCTTGGTGGTTTAATTCATTATTGTTCTCATATAATATCGTTTAATTCTATCTATCACTGTTAGGTCCATGGGCTGTATGAGGCAGGTAGAACTGGGAGGAAGAAACACAAAATTGTTTTCCGGGTATAATTTCTGCAAAGATTTTGGGTGTACTCAAGCATTGTCTAAGATTAACAATGCTTTAATTTGTACATTTTTATCATTACAATATTGTTTAACTGCCGGCACGAAATGAAGAGTGGACCAATCTTTAAATATTGGTGGGAGCGACTGAATGGAAGCGAACAATTTTCGCATTATCGATAAGAATTAAATTGTTAAAAATATACGATATGTGAGAAAGAAGAATGTGCGAACATCGAGGACTGCCTGTATAACTGTGAATATTCAAAAATATGTTTCAATGGTGCAATAAATCAGGTTTTTACGGTGTAATCAGGCTAGTAAATTATCTAAAGGTTAATTTTGACAACATTAATTTTTTATTACATTGAGGTAAATAGTTATCCATGGTGTTAAAGTAGATCCTTAATAGAATGTATCGATTAAATACGATAGATTTCGTTATTCTTTCGTTAACGCAATCATGTGAGAGCTGTATAGCTTTCCTTTGAATTATTTAACCAATTTATTTCTTTTATCATGGTTGGTTAATACCAAAATATATGTGTTGTTTTTAATGTGTTATGAATAAGATAAACTTGTTACATAACAAATAAACAAATACCTTCGGTATACTGGAGAAAGGCATCACGTCGAAAAGTAGCTGTTTTAACCAACGAATGTAGTTTAGTAATTTTTTTCACGCTATTATTACTCGTATCTTGTAAAATAAACTTAGCCACATTCCTTGTACTTTTATTGTAATATCAAAATCTCACTACCTACTAAATCGATATTGAATATTTTATTACTGGTAAAGTACATTAAATCTACTATTGATTATTTGGCTGATCAGATTAAGCATTTCTAAATATATTCTTATTTTGGGGGAAAAAACGTTTAAAATACTAACAATCTCAATTACCCTAGCATAGTATCGTTAAATGTACTCGTACGTAAGAGATTCAAGCTTTAAAAATCAATTTTCTCAAAATATCTGTTTTGTTCTGCCAGTATACAGACGATATTAGCAATAAAGTTCTGACTTTCATTGCGTTTCAGTATGATAAATATTCTTCATAAAGTAATCTAAATAAGTAGAGATTCCGTTTTTTTTTTAATGAGTTTGAATAATTTTCGGAGTAAAGTAAATATTTTTAACAAATAAAATAAAAATAAATTATTCGTAATGCAAATACATATTTCCACTTAAACCATAATATTAAAATTAAAAAAAAAATGGTTATGAATAACGGAAAATCAATATACTACACTTTTATTCAAACGAAACTACGAGTACAAACATTTCTGTGTTGAATAATATTTTTTTAACTTTCTTGAAGGTTAAGTATGATACTTATACTCGTAAATATACACTCTAGATAAGTTTTTGATAGATATGAGGCTAAATTAAACATAAAGATAAAATTGACAGCTCTATACATTATATGCCAACCCTATGTTTTGTATTTGCGCTCCCCTAGTTTTATTGTTACAACGCAGCATTAATTATGTTAAGGGCAGGACTTTTGGGGTCCAAGTAAAAAAAACAATCTCTACTAAAGTATTATATCAAAGAAGTCTAAATTTGACATGACATTAGTATACTATTATACATAAACATTTTCTTTGTTAAATCTGTGATTATTGTTTAGTACGATAATAAAACATTGATGTAGTTATATATTGAATAAAAACATATGTTCGTCGATAATACCGGTTTTTGATAAGATTTATCTCATTTTTACGCAGATAAGGAACTATTTAATGTAAATTTTGGGTATTTCACTTAATTGGTATGTTAATTTAAATTCTATTACATTACAAACATTTCCAAGTAATTTGATTATCAATACTTCAATGATTAAATCACACTGAAAAATATTCGTTCGTAGGACTCTCGACAAAAATGTATTATAGACTGTTATACCATTGTGACGTTTAAAAATATTGTTCATTATTTAATGACTTGAATTATTTTATGAATTTTCGATTTAAAATTCTTTCCATCTAATAAATTTAATAAAAATAAGATATAGTTTCGGAAAATGTACTAAAGCGCCATATCTATATGAAAATTATATTAAAAATTTATATCATATATTAAAATAATAATACCGTTTTTATATCGACCCTCTTTCAGCAAAATTACTTAACCCTCAGTTTTTTTTAAGTTCTTTTATTTGAGAATCACTATGTACACAACTAAACACACGTTCTGTCAAAAGCAATTAAGCCAAAAATGCCGAATTATTATCGAAATTATTAACGAACGATATTGTCCGTTGATGTGACTTTGACTAAAAATTATTAAGAAACGTTTTTTGTACCTTCTGTGAAATTTTATCTGTGAGATTTAATGTTTTTTGCCTAAACACGGTCTATATGCTTCCAAAAAAATATTTTTTTTCTTTTTAACTTAAGTGCGATTCGTCTATTAAAACATGTTCGAGTGATATATATTTTGTAGACCTAAAGTATAAATAACTAGCTCTCCATCAAGTATTGACAGTAGATACTATTAATTTTATTTCTTTTCTAATATGCTACTCGTATGACAACTGTAATTGCTACGAGTACGTCAAACATTGTTAATATATAATACCTCAAACCTGATGAGAATGAACATAAATACTATTATATTAAACATAATATTATTGCTATCATTAACGACCCTACGATCCTTTCAGATTCATGTGCAACTCCATATCCACCTTCCGTTTTTCGCAGTCATTTACACTCGTGTCTGCATACTTCGCGATGTTATTCACCAATGCGTTCATGCGGTAACTGATGTTTTGAATACCTTCTAAGTTATTTTAATCTCTTTTTTAATTAATACAATATTTTTATTTATTTATTAAGAAGCAAATTATTCGAGTATCTCTGAATTGGGTACGTATCGTATACTAAATGCTTTATTTCGAAATTCGTTAAGCAGCGTTATCTACAAAAATGCGTTTTTTTAATTTGTGATAATTTTATTTAACATTGGCTACATAATTGTCAAACAACGGTATATCAATCTTTAATCGTCTGCAAAGTTTAACGTTAATTAGATAAAGTTTCCTTTATTTAATATCAAAAGACTGTGTAAGCGTTATTGTCACAAGAAAAAGCAAATTATCAAACAACAACAAATTATAACATTTGAATATTAAGTTTTAAATAAACATCTCCTTTGTTGAGTTCCGAGGAAATAAAAAATCATTTTTTGGCTCTCCTGTAACGTTACACTTTTGTTGATATCGTTATTTGACTTTAAGCCCTCGATTTTACTTAACCATTCTAAGTATTATTCGGAGTATCTCATTTTTGAATTCCTGCATACTCATTTAAAAATAGTATTGTAATATTTAATTCTTACTTCGGAGATTTTTCACGTATAAGGGCTGTCAAAAATGCCAAGGACGGCCCTGATAATAATATGAATAGTGAGTTCACTATCAGACAAGCAAGTATTTGGGCGCACAGATACAAACTGTTATCACCACATTCATTTCCGCCCCTGGCATGTTCGGGAATGATAAGGCTCCAGATAAATTGTGTATAATTTATTATGCTTCGAGAGAAAACGAGATAGCCAGTTTCGTTATCCAGATGTGCGAGTTTGTTTGAGCACCCTGCGACCCCTCTCTCTCTCTCTCTCTCTCTCGGTCTATCTTTACAAATATAAGAAGTCCAAATGAATAAAATATTATTTGAAATACTGTATGCTACTTTTCGAAACGTTGTATACATTTTTTTTTCAAATAACAATAATACATAGAAATACATGCAATACATGCAATAATTTCTTTAACTTAAAAATATATTTATACATAGGGTCGTCCATAAACCACGTCACATTTTTTATTACATTTTTGACCCACCCCCTCCCGCCTCTCAAAAGTTACGTAACTTTCCACGTTAACCGATTAAGTTCCAGAAGCGAGCTAGCTCGCACAACTTAAAACGTAGTTTGCTAGACAAATTTGGATATTTTACATGATTTTAAATATAAAATTGCAGAGATATGATTATAATATGGTCATTAAAAACGAACTCATGATAAAGAAACATTGAATATACTTTAAAAAATATATTTAGGTTATATTTTTCCTTAAAAAATTACAGCTTACCAGGGTGACATTACGTAAATTTCCAATAAAATAGGAATGGAATTTACAATCAAATACTATCCACTTTTTGAGAGGGAAAAGTGTTACATAACAATAAAAATTAACCCACCCTCCCCCTTGTTGACGTTGGTGGTCACTCTTCCCTCCCTTTCAGAGCTAGAGCGTTACGTGGTTTACGGACGATTCCTAATATAAAATAAACTTTTTTAAGGTTCATTTGTGACGCATATCAATGTGACGAAACGAATTCAACAAAACTATATGTCAATCCGTCCCATCTGCCGTCCTCTGAAAAAATTGTCAAATATTTTCCATTATCTCATATCTTCATATTGTCCATATCAGATTTAAAAACTCACTAGAAACCTTTTTTACTCCATGTCGCATTTTTTACTCTTGCACAAAATATGATAGTTTTCACCCTTATAACTTTTCAGGTATCCGTAGCGGCGCCGAACAGAACGGTATACGAGTAGCTATGCACATTCGAGCAAATAATATAATTTAGAAAAGACAAAATAACTATCATCGTCATAGTCTTTATATGGCATAAACTCAACCCAGCAGTTCAAACTTGAAGTCGAATAATAAGGTAAGAAGTCTATAGAAAATCGATCCATATAAAAAATCCTGCAAAATTTATTGTCAGAGTTAATTGCTTAAAATTAAGCTTGGTAAATACGAGTATTGTGTTCGCATGTTCTCCGAGAAAACATCGATAATCGAATAAGACGTGCTTAGCCGTCTCCTGATTATTCTACCATCACTAAATTGAAATGACGTAAATAGCGCAAATCGTCTGACTGGTGACATAATGTGACTTCAGGAACAAAACTAGAGAAATAAAAATATATAAAGTGGTTGTGTAATTCCATGAACCTGAATTAATCGCTACAGTAATAATTACGTTAATACTATAGTAACTAGATACAAAAATATCTGTAACTCACAACAGTACTCGGTTAAAACTACAACCTTTCCATATTAACGGTATTTCTCTAGGGTAGCAAATCATGGCACCTTACTGAGTCTCAAAATTACTATTTACTGAGATTTTAAAACAGATTCCTTTGGCGAATTCTGAAAGTCTGGTGGTATGACTATATGGACCTCGCAGCCTCTTATCACATCCAAAATGAAGATGAAACGTTGGCCTTAGCTTGGCCATATTCTGAGAATGCCTGAATCGCATCTCAAAAGAGCATGCCTTTTTTTCAAACCAATACCATACACAGAATGTAATCCGCGGAGTTATGGGACGCCAGCATAAAATGGGAGGATGCAAGGAGACCGGCCAGTGACAAGGACTCGTGAAGACAACATGTGGTGCCCATATGTTCCGGCGAAGGGGCTTGATGTGGTTTAAGAAAAAGAAGAAGATAAAGAGATAAATTCAAAGAACAATTATTTAAAATTGCCTATAAAACGTAACCTTTTCTGTGCCAAATATGTCATAACCCGGCAAGGTGTGATTTTTTTAAGCAAAAATTGAAACTTGATATTTCTCTTAAATGTATATTAGTTGTTCATATGTCATGACTTTGTTTTTAATTAATTTCACTACTAATAGCTAACAATCTACAAAGTAATTTAATTTATTCATATTACAGTCATATATATGCGTTTTCAAATTAAAAAAACACTGAAATATTTCTAGCAAACTACGTTTTAAGTTGTGCGAGTCATTTCACTTCTGGCGCTTAATCGATTAAAATATCATTTACGAGTAAGATTTATAGAAGTAAAGGACTTTAATATTTCTTGTACACATTACAAAATGTTAATCATTTCAATATCACTTCATGTTGTGTTCATTTCGGCGCAATGTAAGTAAAATGACTAAACAAATATCTTGATGGTAAGGAACTTTATACCAATTTCTATTCAAAGTTTACGAAAATATATTACAGATATTTACGTACTACCTCAGGTTCTCTACAACTACTACTAACAGTCGTTTATTTTTTTATATAAACAAGGTTTAAAAGTATTTTTGATTTTACAGGAATATTTTTTTACATACGAGTATTTCATTCGACAATATTACCTTAAATATTTCCAATAACGTGAATTACAATATCTATATTTTAATAATTCATGTTTTATATATAAAAGCAGTTTTTTATATATTTAAAACAAACTATATCAGTAAAAGCAATACACCATCATTTCTCAACGTGAGGGTCGTAATGAGGTATAAGGGAGGCCGCGATCTGTCCAAAAAATAAGACCCTTATGCTAAAAATTATTTTATTAATATAATCAAGTTTTAAATGTTATATTACAAGTAGAGATTCCAATCCAAATAATCGAATATTCGATACTCGAATAGTTGAGCAACTATTCGAATAACATTCACATTAATTTTTAATGATGTAGGAGCATATTGCAAATTATATTTAAATATCGTCTTATATCTAGAAGGAGCATATCATCATCTTTTAATGTTTTTATTTTTTTTCAGGATACCACACATAGAATGTGATCATTATTGTAGATTATTTAGCTCGTTTTGTTGTAACATATGTGATTTATTTTAAATGTTCAAAATTATTTTTTTCCTCCGTTTTAATACGTACTTCAGAAATTATTCGAATATTTTCAGTTTTACTATTTGATATTCAAATAGCTCATTATGTCGAATAGTTGTAATTTCTAATTACAAGGTTTGAACTTGTTTGTTTGTCGGTATTTGTGGCGAGTGTAAACACATTCTTTGTCACATTAGTAATGTTAAACTTAGGTAAACATTCAACCATTATAGTTTTCGACATGGATCTCGAAAATTTGACGACTAGTACCTCTTTATGACCAGGATTATAAAAAAAAATAGTTAAGTATTATGTTTTGACCTAATTCTCTTGATAATATTTGTACCTACAATCTAAATGTGAATTCATTTCATAAATAGTCGCAAAAAACAAATAATGTAAGTTTATTTAGAATAATCATTTATACATCTACAGTATATAAATAATATAATACATTTAACATTTTCTTATATATAATATTAATGCATTGCATAATCGAGAATTTTATTTGAATGTGTAAAATAGAATAATATCAGACAACCTTAAGTATACTTTGTAAAATAATTTACATTGTTATCGGGTGCTTTTGTGTTATATATCACTTTCCGCATCACCTTACATTTTTATGGTCGTAGAATTCTTGCCTAATTAACTAAAAGCCGTGGACTGAAAACGCGCTAACAAGGGGCTTGCGTAATCCAAAAATTATTGGTTCGCAGTCTCCGACAGAGAGGGATTTTTTTATTGCAAAGAAAAGAACACTAGATTAAAACTATCACACTTTTTTAAGTTAACCCGTATATAGACGATATGCTCATGACGTACGAGTATTATCAGATGATCGTTTTCTCCATACGTAGGTTGTCTATAATCAAAACCGTCGATAGTTTTGCGCATCAATGAATCTCTTATTGACACCTTTATGGTGTCGGCCACATTTAGGCAAAAGTATTTAACCCTCAGTTTTTTTGAAAAGTGCTTATTTGAGAATCAAATCTACAGTTTACATAATTAAATACACGTTCTGTCAAAAGGAATTAAACAAAAATGCCAAATCGTTATCAAAATTCAGCTTTAGATTTTGAATAAATAACAACATACTATGTTTGTGTGGAAAGAAAAAAAGCATCAAGCCTCAATTTAAATGATTTTTTTAAAGTTTTTTTTTAGTTATCTTATCAGAAAATTAAAACAACAATTTATTGGTGGTCATGTATTTCAAGTTTGCGTTAATGTGATTGAGTAAAAATTAATAAAATACGTTTTTTGTGCTTCCTGTAAAAAAAAATCTGTTAGGGTTGATCTCTTTTATCTAAACGCAGTCGATATAAATACACGTCATTCACATAAAACGAAATAACACATAAAACTGCAGTTATACTTAGTAAGTGATAGTACAATATTCGTACAATAAACATTAGTTACTATAAAATTACAGCTAAAAATACTGTTGTGAAATATGAATGACAATCATTGATAGCATTATCCACAAAAAACGTTGTGCTGAAAATCTGAAAAAACATTTGGAAGCAATATAGAAACATTAGAGCTTTTGTTTAAAAAAAACATTAGACGTATTAAGTGTTGCTACTCAAGACAAAAGATTGGTTATGTCTTTATTAAATACAAAGAATATATATGTATTTTCTGAAGATTCTTTAAAGCCTAAGTAAAACTTATATTTTAAAGTATTTTTGACTTTTTCTGTGCCAGGCATAATGTTACAATCTGGCAAGCTGTGATATTTTAAGCAAAATAATAACTTTTTTAAGATTATATTGAATGTTTCTTTGTCATGACTTTATTTTTAATGATCATATTACAGTCATTATTTTCTCATTTAACATTTAAGGGGTCACATGCCTGTAATATATATACCAATGGGATCGCGCGAGCCTTTTCAACCCCACCCCTAACTGATAAAACAATATATTAATTATGTCAAAACTTATTATTCAAACGATTACAAAAACACGTTTTGGTAACAAATATTATCGGTATTTATGCGTTGCCTTCTGATTATTCTAAAATTACCTGTATTATAAATTGCCTTTATTTGTTAAGTAAAAACAAGCGAACAGATAACAGTGGTAACAAAATGTGTGCTTGTCAATCATAAATAAATAAATTTTTTGTACAACTGAAAAAAATATTACTAAAATAATCGTAATGACAACAGTTATCAATTTAATGATACATAAATAAATGTATGGAAATCGCGATTCCCTAGTCATAAATATATTTCTTTCGTACGTTGTTACATTCACATATTTAATAAAAATATATAATAAGAATCTTACTTAAAAATCTCACGTGACAAGATACATACTTCATGCGTAATTACCACACGTCTGTGTCGGATGATGTCTCCTCCGCCTTTTAGCTTTTAAAAAAAATCAACCAATATCTATTGATGTTTCATATATGTCAAAGATTATTTTATTTTAATTTACTGATGATTTCGTATTTTTTATAAAATATTTGTTGTATGCTGGATGACATATCTCGTATTGAACGATGGGCTGATAAAAAATTATAAGTATACATCGACCGTGCTTAGGTAAACGGGCTAAACTCTCAGTTTTTTGAAAAGTGCTTTTATTTGATAATCACAATGTACACAGCTAAATACACATTCTCTCGAAAGAAATTAAGCCGAAAATGCCAAGTTATTATCGAAATCCTGCTATAAATTTTGAAAAAAGAACGACATACTAAGTTTGTGTAGAAAACAAAAAAACATTAAGCCTCAATTCTAATGATTTTCTTTTAATAACTTTTTAAATTATCAGATCAGGAAAATAAATCACCAATTCATTGGTCATCGTGCACTTCAAGTTTGTTTTAATGTGACTTTGGCTAAAAATCGATATCGTTTTCCTATTCCGTTCATCACAATTATTCCTGTATATTCTTGTCGATAATTCTCCGACCAATTTGGTCATCCTGAACATTTTGTGTTGAAACACTTACTAGGTTTTGTTCTGAAGTTTGAAAAATACCGTGAATTCGGAAATATATCGAAGTCAAACAACGTTATCTACAAAAATACCGTTTTTTATTTGTGATAATGTTATTTTACGTTCTTAGCTACATACTCGTACTTGTCAAACAACGGAATGTCAATTTTTTCTAGTTTCTTCTTAAATCGTTTGTAAAGTTTAATGTTAATTATATAAAGTTGCATTTGTTTAATATCAAAAGACTGTATAATTTAGCGTTAATTATTAAAAATTATCAAACTACAATAATTTATAACGTTTGAACATTAGGTTTTAAGTAAACATCTTCTTTGTTGAAAGTTCCAAGAAAATAAAAAACGTTTTTTGGCTCTCCTATAAAGTTCAAGTGCACATGCCCAATAATACTGTGTGACGACGGATCTTGGTGAATAGTTTATTTAATTACCAAGAAACTTTTAGTTAATATTGAAAATATTTATTGATTAATTAAATGATTATTCGACTATTATGCAAAGAAATAAGTACAAGCCAGCGATTATATTTACTTTACCGCCAGTGTTTTCGAGTACAGCACGATAATTGCATCCAAAAATGCATTTCAAGTGGACGAGCATGAGGCAACGAATATAGCATATCTCCAAAGTGCAGTGAGTAACAGTAGTCGATTGGAACCTGGTAGACAACACAACATAAAACATCACTATCATAGCTTCCATTGTTTTCCACTGATAAACGGTACTGACGCAGTCCATTTTTATCACTAGGGTCATTATGCATTCTCCGATCGTTAAGTTTATCCAACAACTGCATGACATTAGGTCTTATCACTCATGATAAGGTGGCAATCGGGCGCAACTGACCTGATGTCCCCTGAAACAACTGTGGAGCGGTTCGCAGAACGCCTAGTCTCGTTTTTAAGACAATTACGATCATGATAATTAAACTTCTCTGGATAAAAACACTACAACAATCCAAAAATATAAATGCTCTCACGCACTCATGAAAATCAAATAATCATGTATAATTTTTACAACATTCAAAACATCGTACACGAAAACTCTTATTTCTAAAAGTAGACTATACATTTTTGACAGATAAAAAGGTATGATTCTTGCGTCTTATAATGATGTATGAAAATTTAATAATAGTGTTTTATGATTAATAATTAAAAATATCATCTCATTTCTATCACAAAATAACAAATCTTTGAAGACTATCAAAGTAGACATTTGTGAATTATATTTGTTACGAGTATATTGTCGCCTTCGTAGGTGAGTGTATATCATATCCAACTCACAAGCCGAAGGTCACGGGTTCGAGGCACGTGCTGGTTGCATTTTTTTTCAAATGTTTATTCATTTGTATTGTAGCCAAGTACGAACTCGAAACGATTGAGCTAATAATTGACAATTATTACTCGTAAAAAACTGTCAAAATAATCTTCACATTGTAGAGAACCATATGCTTCGTTTCGGAGCGGATGTGGTTAAAAATAATCATGATACTACAATCGACTCTCTTATTTGAGCTTGCAACAAATGTGACATTTTGACTTAAAAAAATATGTTTGAAAATGTGATAGAACATATATAACACACAGAAAATAATTTGTTTTGTTGTCTTATGTTAAATAATATTAAAATTAAAACACTTATTGGTATTTTTAATTTCCTTTTTAAATTATTTATTAAATAAATTATTTGAGAGTTTTTAATCTGTTTTTTACTCTTCATATCATTAGATAATCAAAACTTCCATATATTTAAATGATGAACACATTAATCGCGCCATCAGTAGGTCGCATCCGTCTAGCAATTCGAGGGTCGCAGATTCGAATCATCTAGCCGATCAAAAAATGTCTCCAAATGAATTTGTATTTGTTGTCAGAACGTGAACCCGAACAGTTAATTTTGTATTGGAATTAACAAATTTTATTTATAAAAATTACTGATAAGATAAACCTCACATTGTGAAGATTCCATGCGCTCTATCTCGGTGCAGATGTGAAATAATGATTTAAAAAATACATCAATACTCGTAACTCATTCACAGCAATTCGATGGAAAATATTTGTGAATGTTTTATGAATGTTAATGGAAAATCACAAATCTGTTTGTTCATGGGAACATCGTAGAATTGTTATTTACATAGAAACCTTTAATCGATTTAAAAAAAAAAGTTATTCTTGTTTATTTACATTACTAATTAATTTTATCTACAACACCATAAGTCAGCTGTCCTCAACCTTTATAAAATGCTAGTTAGTGGACTTGTGGATGAAAAGCAACATAGTGTTACCTTGGATAATTGCCAAACTCACCGCGTGTGACATTAAAAAGTATTCTCAGGTTCAAAAAAATCACACAAAAGACTGGATTGTCTTGCAAATAGACTTTTTTCTAATCAAATTTGACACACTTACAAAAATAAGTTTAATTAATTGATATTTATTTATTTTTTAAATGCTTAGTTTCACTTATTTTAAATAAGAAAATTTTGATTGTATCACCAATTGTAAAGATATAACTAAAGGTGCCTTTTTATTTTTCTTCGTTTTGCATTACCACTAACAGTAAAAAAGCTAATTTTCCATAATCCAAAATATATCATGATGTTTGTGACTAACAAGTAGTCAGGGCCGCATTAAGATCCTTAGGTGCCCTAGACATTGTCTAATTTTTGTGCCTCCTTACATTTCTAATTCAAAATTTGCCACACGGCGATAAGACTTGTCAAATACCCTATTGAGGCGTTGACAGTTACTGGGTCCAGAAGCAATCCGATGAGCTATACTACACAACC
>JAPMAE010004560.1:0-12766 GCA_036584705.1 Rhyacophila sp. 25_7
AAAGAAAGCGCAGATGGATGAAAGAATGGTTCAAAAAAGGTTGCACAATAAATATCAAAAGGCTTTGATGGACTCAATATATTGTGCAATCTTCAATGCGACCTACATGCGGTCAATATTATTGTACAAAAGAGGGTACTTCAAAAATTTTTCATAGCTTAATTTATCTGCAAATATTGATTTGAATGACTTTAGAATACATTTTAGAGCTCAAATGATTGCCGAAAATAAATGTTTAGTGGATGGAAGTGAAATTATTCTGTCTGTATCATGTATGAAGAAAATCACAATTTAGCTTAAGATCCAGGGCTATGGCTTGATTTCTCTGCTGATGATGTGGCTTATCGAATCGCTTGTGAACCCAGTAACTGTCAACACCACAATGGGATATTTGACAGGTCTTACCGGCATTTTAGTTGTGGCAAATTTTGAATTAGAAGTGTAAGGAGGCATCAAAATTATTAAATGCTTATGGCAGCTAAACGTTGTAATCTGGCCCTCCATGGATGAGTAACTTATTATTACCCCTTGGAACAATTGCGGTAGAAATTAAACTCTCTTATTATCACTACTAAAATTTATAGCCATGGTAACCTGCAAAACTTTCCTCCAAACTTGTCTTTCCTTTTTCCTTTTATATTCATTCCTTTTATATCCCAGTCATCTCTATAAAAATGTTTCTTAAAGTTTTCTTTTTAGACAGTTGTAGATTTTTTGCACATAATAAGATGACTCGCAAACAGGAATCTTCTTGCCATCAATAGAATAACTATATTATAAGTGAATTGGTCAAAAAAACTCAGAACAAGACTTTTTAAATCATGTCCGCTACGAAACAAAATATTTTGACCGTGGTTAGGCTAAAGGGATTAACCGTCATATAACAAATTGTACAGGAGGCACGAAAAACGTTTTTTAATGATTTTTATTCAAAGTCACATTAACACAAACTTAAAGTGCATGATGACTAATAAATTGGTGTTCTATTTTTCTGATCTGATAATTTAAAAAGCTAATAAAAATGAAGGTTTATGGTTTTTTTCCTTTCCACAGAAACTTAGTAGGTCGTTTTTTTCAAAATGTAAAACTGATTTTCGATAATAATTCGGTATTTTCGGAATAATTCTTATTGACAGAATATGTATAATATTTAGTTGTGTACATTCATGTTCATTAAATAAAAACACTTATCAAAAAACAGACGGTTACACCTTTTTGCCTAAACAGGGTTGATATGGATTTCCACAATGTGAAGACGAGTGGAAGTGAAAAGTGGTTTTGTCACATATATTTATTTTACGAGTAATAACTGTAAGTTATTAGCTCAGGTAATTTGATCCATGTTCTGGTTTTAAATGCATATGAAAAAATCTGTGATAATTTTCACCAGGTGTGGAATTTAACCCTAGACCCTCGGCTTGTGAGTTGGACGCGTTATTCACTCATCTACGAGGATGACAAGTACTAATAGGAAAAAAAATACTTGCATTCATTGGTTTTAATTGCACAGATTTCCCAAGTGGTGTATATGGACCTCCAGGGGCCGATTTTGACTTGCTGGGGGTCAGCAAACAAATAATGGGGGTCTAGGTGATTGAATGATGGTACACGCAAGCGAACCCCAATTTAAATCTTGTATACTCCAAAAAAACAATATTCAGCAGGCAAGGGAGGCAGGAAATCGGCAAATGGTTTACGGGGCAAAAAAGTTTTGAAACCTCTGGTTTAATATAAATACTTATAATTATAGTTCAAATAAATTATTTATGTTGGAATAGAAAAGTTTGCCATACCTGCAATCAATTTTGTAAAATACGTGGGAACTTAATAAATTCGTAAATATTGTAAAATATTTTGACATGTTTCTCAGTCCAGAAAAATAGAAATATTCTAGTATTTTGATATCTACTATTTAATAAAAACGTAAGTATATTAATCATTATGACTTAAGTTATTATGCTGACAACACAACCAGTCTAATTAGATGATTTGATGACGCCTTCATGGGAATGCTTGTCCTATAATTGAGAATGCCTTATGTTCTGTTATTATGTCATTCTATTTAATACTACCAATTAATTTTTATGAGATTGTTTGATGGCACAGTTTGTATTTTCTTCACGATAATTTAAAAAAAAAATCATTGCAAGGTGACTGCAATAAATGATGTGCTTTGGATCGTGAGTAGGTTGCGGTATCCACTCATCCACAAGGGTGACTATTTCTACACAATTATTTACTCGGCCAAAACAAAATACCACCTATTCAACGTTTATATACTGACAGTACTGCTATGTTAGCAAATCATAGCATCTTACAAAGTCTCAAATCATCGACTGAACTTTAAAAATAGATGCCTACAGTGAAATATTTATTGCAGTGGTAGGACTATACGTGAAGTGAGGTGATGAGGAAACGGACCATGAAGCCTCTTATCGCGTTCAAAGTGGAAATAAGACATTGGACACATGGTTAGGATGCATAAATCACATCTCAACCGGGCATGTTTCTTCTGGAAATCAACCAAATTCCGCAATATTGAAAGGGCATTAATCAATTAATAATTTAGCTTTGTCTTGAAATGTTTTTAGAACGTCTATCTTTTGCCAATCGTCGACTTACTCCAGGTTTACGAGTATCAACGTTGTTTTGGTACCGTTTCTTAGAAGTTCTCTCTTATTCACCGAATTACTTCTTGATTGGTTTCACAAACGTGTTTATCGCATAAAATGTTATTGTATTTTATATTTTGTCTTGTGTTTTCTCATTGTGACTTACCTAATATCATATGTTTATTTTGTAAAATTAATCACATAATTTATCAATACTCTGATAAGGTTGCGTTATTTAAAATATTCACTAATTAATATTTCTATACCTGGTAGGGACACAACACTATATAAAAATTGCACATTTTGACTATGGAAGTCATTTTGGTGTTGCTGCTTTCGAATTATATATTACATACTGTAGTATTCATTTTGTAATATTCTTTTCCAGTATGGTTACAACATAATGGAGTATATCACTGGAAAGAACGTAGCAAGATATATCAATATCTCAATTTTGCAAAAAAAAATGACATAGTGTGCCTCTTAAGTACAGATTTATATGTTGAGTTTAATACGATTTCTAGTCAGATTATCTTTAACAATTTTGTACGATATAAGATTGTACGAAAACCGAAATGAGCGTGTTATATTTAAAAATACAATTAAAATACACAATTAAAAAAAAATATATACTGACATCTAACAATTAAATATTAAACTAAATAACTAAATCAAAATTCTCATTAAAAAGTCGATAACAGATGTCAGTATATACATTTTCATTAAAATACTATTTTTATTGTTAAAAATCAATAGAATACTAAATATTATAAACTTGAAAAATATTTTTTATACTTATTCGGTATTCTTTGAAGTCATGAGAGGTTTCTGTTGTTTATAGAAAGAGAGGTTGATATACAGTTAACTCAATCTTTTATTTCCTGTTGTATCTCAAGTATTTATTTATTGGCAATTCCCTACATATATTGACTCTGTTTAGGCAAAATAACTTAACTCTCAGTTTTTTGAAAAGTACTTTTATTTCAGAATCACAATGCACACAACTAAATACATATTCTATCAAAACGAATTAAGCCGAAAATAATGCTGAATTATTATCGAAATTCGGCTTAGATTTTGAAAAAGAACGATCTTTTAAGTTTGTATGAAAAGAAAAAAAGCATTAAACAACAACTTTATTTTTTAATTTTCTTTCATTAACTTTTTTAATTATCAGATTGGTAAACTAAAACATCAATTTATTGGTCATCATGCACGTCAAGTTTATAATTACGTTACTTTGACTAAAAATCAATAAAGTACGTTTTTTGTGCCTCCTGTAAGGTTAATCTCTTTTGCCTAAGCACGGTAGATATGTATTCCGACTTTTAGGCTTTAGATTCTTAGTGAACCTGTCACTCAATTGAAACTGTTGATTATTAAACACTTTCCTTCCATAAGCAACTTAATTAATATGACCCCGGATAATAAAGACTCCAATTTATTATAAATAATTAATCCGACGAAATCACATAAAAGCATTTATTATCATAAGTGTGTTGTATTTTTTCTATTATATTAAGTGCAGTTGTATTTTTATAGAGCTCATTGAGATGAATAGATTAATCTCTGTATAAATAATTGACTTGCGTGTAATGCTCCGTTCAAAAAGGCGTGTAACGGTTTTTATCTAAGGAATAAATGCATTTTAATCGCCTGATACATATTTTTAGTTTTAATACACATAAATTATTAACCGTGTTTTTATATTATTGATTTTTTATAATATTTTATTCCAAGGTTTCATTTTTTAGTCCTGCTATCTATAAATTCTTATAAGTCAAATGAGAAGTAACCTTGTTCCCAAAAGTGACGCAATATTTTTCATAAATACGTCAATTTCATATGGAGCATATGTCCAGAAGTTTATATATAAGATATTTTATGGATTCATTAAGTGATACTTTACTTCCAGATATTTATTTAACTGATTAAGTGTCGAAAATGAGTTAATTCGCACAACTTAAAATGTAGTTTGCTAGACAAATTTGAATATTTTTCATGATTTTAAATAAGAAAATGCAGATTTATGACTATAATATGATCATTAATACTAAGTTATGACAAACAAATATTCTATTTATTTGAAAAAATATATATAAAGGGTTTTATTTTTTGTTAAAAATTACACTTGCCAGGTTGTGAATTATGTCTGGCATAAAAAATGTTAATTTAGTTGTTCATAGGCACTTCGTAAAGAGAGCCAGTTATTCGAATGAGACTTGGTGGAGCAACCTTGAAACGCATGAGATACATCTGAAATCCACAGCTGTACTCTGTTAAACAAATGCCGTATGTTCTACGCTTGTACACGCATGTTTAATATAGATTAATATGTGGTGTTGATGAGAACTCTGCCATTCTGGCTAATGTTAATATTATTAATGTGGCCGACAATTACTTGAGAAATCGAGAACATCAGTTTTTTTCATCCCGAGTGTAATACTAATCTGCCAGTAGTTGTGCCAACATGGTGGGCAATGACTATGTTCAACGTAATTGTCTTGGATATTGGTATCTTCCACTTGAGTGAGATTGAGTTATTTTGATTGAATTGAGAGATTGTATTTATATTATTTTTGTTTACCCTTATTATGAACGCATTGAACTAATAATTTTTAATGTCTATAATATCTAAAAATGCTGAATAAACCGAATTGTGCTGTTACATGATAACGCATCATGACACTTTACAAATACGGAAAATAACTGCAAACTGAGTTTTGAAATCAGGTATAGTGAAATCTAGGGTTGCAGTGGTACGATTGTATGCAAAATGTAGTAATAAAAGAACAAACTATACAGCCTCTCATTATATCCAAAGTGAATATGAGATGTTGAAATTAGCTTGGTCATGTGTTGAGAATGCGTGAATTAAATCTCAACTAGTCATGCCTCTTTTTTAAGTTGACTGAATTCCCTCATCCCAGAAGGTCGTTGAAAACTATCTATTGAATATGTTCGGCAGAATTACAGGATGCCATCATGACACGGAACAATGGAAGACAACTAGCCAGCGACAGTCTCATGGAGGCAATATGTGGTTTCCATATGCCCCGATTAAAAAGCATTATATGGATTAAGAAGAAACAGATACTAGAGAATATTATAAGGAATAGACCAGCATGACCAAAAGATCAATAAAAGAAAAAACACACTATAGTTACATGGAACGATTTATTATTTCATTATAGAAAACGGATAATATGATAACGTGATTAATGATTTCGATGGTTTTTTTACTCACCACTTTTCCACCAGTACTTACAGGTAAAATTGTATGCAACCAGTTTCCTGATAATGCATAATACATTTTTGTCTAAATTTGACAGACCATCGTGCATTATGGTGCATAAAAAAAATTATAGAAGGCATTGACTTTCTAATTATTTCTCACCTACTCCTCTGTAGCGTTAAGTGCCCTGTGCATCCAGTTTACTGAGTACTTAACTGATCTGGCCATCCAAAGAATTTATTTCAGAGATCATTATAAATTGCTCTAACAAACCAAAAATGTGGCGTCTTCAACAATTCATAATCGAGCGCTGTAGGTTACATGACTTTCGAGGGCTTAAAATCAAACAACGCCATCTACAAAAGTGGAACTTTACAGGAGAGCCAAAAAATGTTTTATTATTATTTTTTTAACTCAACAAAGGAGATGTTTATTTTAAACCTAATGTTTAAATCTTATAATTTGTTGTTGTTTTATAATTTGATTTTTCTTGTGACAATAATGCTAATAGCTTATACAGTGTTTTGATATTAAATAAATGCAATTTTATCTAATTAACGTTAAACTTTACAGACGATTTAAATAGAAACTGGAAAAGATTGGACAATCATTTATTTGACTATCTAGCCAAAAAAGGAAAATAACATTATCACAAAAAAATAAAACGCATTTTTTTAGATAACATTGTTTGACTTTAAGCCTTAAAAATGGCTCAGTGCCCAACATTTATTGTATAGAATTCTGGGTGTTTACTCAGATTGCAGTGAAAGGAGGCAAGTTCTTTCTTTTTGAAGGGTGAGAAAGGTAAACTTAGTAAATATTTTAAGACGAAGATTACAAAAAATAATCTTAATGGGATTACAGATTAAGCCACTGAATACTAAACGATATTTTCACAGAGAAATACGAGTGCCTACTAATTGTATAGCGTGTTTCAATAATTTGAAACGATCAATTAAATATAATTTGACATAATTGCATTCGTTTTCAATTGTGTTTTGTTATTCTACAATAGAACAAAACATGTACACTGCCAAACAAAATAGTTCCCTTTTTTATCGACGTATGATTAATTATCGTATATTTAAACATAACATCATGCCCGGAAGGTCAATAGTAATGTATAATGATGGCTTCCGTAATGAAACAATGTCCTCGGGGGTTGTTCGTAATTAAATTGGTGTAAAAACTAGCATAACTCTAAACGAAAATGTTAATTTCCTTAAATTAATATAAACTGTATTTTTTCCAAGTGATAATCAATTTAAACTAAAAATTAATGTAATATTTGATGATATATATAATACAACAAGAGTTTTTCTTCTACTTACAACGCTTATCCACTATTCCGTCATAATACAATTAAGGGTGGGCTTAACAAGGGACTTTTCTAACTTTTGAATGATTGATTTACTGTGTTCCAAAAAAAAAATGGGGATGGAGAGAATTTTCAATTTACTTTAATACTCAAATTTGGCATTACGATCTATTCAGGTCCATGGCCAACTGTACAACCTGCGTTCATGTCTCTCTGTCTCTAGCACTCTCTCTCTTTAGCCATTCAGATTCAACATTTTTGCATCCTAGTTACGTTATCTGTTCATTTCATTTTGTGGCGGCCGATGGGCTGAGTGCCTATTGAAGTACCATTAAACATCTTCTTGAGAGGTTTAAATTTATTGCACCGTACAACATGACCTGATCATCTGAGTTTCCTTATCTTCAAGACATTGACTTTGTTAGGAAGAAATTGCTTGTGGAGCTCAGCATTCGTACGAATGTGAAATCTTTAGTTCTCTTTGACTGGCCCAAGTATTCTTCGTAGTATTTTATTTTCGAATACCTGAGTGGCATTTTATTGTTTCTCCATGAGGCTTTAAACTTCACAGATTTTCGTATAATATAATAATTATAATGCATGTTATTCCCAACAAACAAAAGAACATTTAATTAAAATTGAAGTCCGAAGATTAGATATAAAAACTTTGCTTTTTCTCTTTATCATTTATCCGAAATAAAATTATTTTACGTAAAATTTCAAAAGTTCCATCGGACAATATATACTCGTAACATAGTGTAATATTCCTTTTGTTATATTTTAACGGCTTCCTAAGACGGGAGAGTTTTTTCTGAGATTTTATGAATTATTTTTTGATCCGTCCATCTGAGTCTTCTTGTTTTCAAGACATACATCGTCGCTTGAATGGAGAATTATCCTATATAACAATGAAGTATATATATAGGAGAAATACTTGACATGCTTTTTTGTGACTACCTTTGCAAAAACTATTTAAAAGTATGTATACATATATCTGTACCTGAGAGGGAAAGTACACTATGTCAAAAATGGCACTTTTCCCTATGGCTGTTCAAAGTTGTTTTGGTGTTGCTTTCCTCAAATAATATATAACATACTCTAATATATCTTTCGTTATATTATTTTCTAGTAAGTTTACAACATAATTAAATATATGACTGGAAAAACTGTCGCAAAATATACTGCACTGTCTATATCTCAATTTTGCCGAAAATTAGCATAGGATAGTTTACCTCTCAGGTACAGAATTCGATTATAGCAAATCATTCTTTGTGGAAGCAACCTTCAACTCAATGGAAAATGCCCGGGATTCACAGATATACTCGGCTAAACTTAAATGCTGCCTATTCAATGCTTACATATTGACTCTGCTGTTTTATGGTAGTAAATCATGGCACCTTACAAAGTCTCAAAATAAATATATAGTCACTATTCGTTATTTCGAAAACGTATTCTCAATGCTACGAGTATACATTAAAGTGTAATATTATTTTTGTTATATTCTTTTATTGTAGGGTTATAATATAATTTAGTACATCACTAGAAAGAGCATCGCAAGACATATATACTCACTCTATGTTGATATCTCAATTTTGACAAAAATTAACATAGCGTGGTTTACTTCCCTGGTACAAATATATATTATAGTTATTGAAATTAAAAAAAATCAAGATTGATTAAAAAATAATATATAGGGTGATACGGTATGTCTAAAGCAATTAAAAAGCATAGATTTGAACTCCCTGACAGCCTTCACAAATAAAGGATATGGTAGATTATATTGAAATTATGATTTATAACCACAGTATGATTATTTAATTGGACAAACGGACTTGAAAAATAAAGTATACATTTCTGAAAAGGCGCGGTCAACAGGATGTATTCGTCAGATCGATTATGTATATTTCATTTGTTTTATTTATGTTTGAATGTACCTAAAACGGATTTTTAAATATATTTTTTGTCTAAGGACGTGAAAATTTAGTAATATGTTTCCAGCCAAAGAAATCACCAAAAAATATATCTTCAAAATTATAAAAAAATCCATAAACGTTGTAGTAAATTAATTGGATTCAATATTTATTGCACACCTAATATATCATATATCGACGGCATACTTGCAGAATGTGTTCAGTCGAAAAATGCATTTTTGATTTATTAATGCAGTTTGGTAGATTTTTGCACGCTCTATCATTTGGTAAAACAAACCTAGCCATGTTCCTTATAGTTTTTCTGTAAAATTAAAATATCATTACTTATTAATCGGTTTTGAATATTTTATTCCTGGTACATTAAGCCAACTGAGGATTATTTGGCTAATCAGATTAAGTATTTCTATGTATATTCTAATTCCGAAAAAAAACGTCGACTAGACTTAAAGTCCCAGTTTTCCTAAAATATTATCATTAAATGTATGTAAGAGACTTACACTTTCATCTTTTCTGTACAGCCCGATAAGCTGTAAAATTTTCAGCAAAAATAAAACCTAAATATTTAAAAAAAAAAATATTGAATGTTGTCTTTCTCATGAATGTTCTTAATGATTATATTATAGTCATTTCTTTCTGGTTTAATATTTAAAATTGTACAAAATATTCAAATTTGTGTAGAAAACTACGTTTTAAGTTGTGCGAGTTAACTCGTTTCTGGCATTTAATCGGTCAAAAAACAATTTCCACAAAACAGTCTTTTTGACTTAACGCCTTCTGCTAGTATACTGACGATATAGCCAAACTCTTGTATTGGTTACAGTATATTACAATATAATATATTCTATATATTTTTTCTGAGAAAAAGGATGGTTTATTATTAAGAAAATTGATATAAATAGTTAAATCTAGTAAATGTTTATGTTGTTTGTTAATAATGTCGCTGAACAAAAGATTAGCCATAAACAAATCAATTTCACTAAATCGACGTCGAAAAATTGCATTCACCGTTCTTGTTACATCTAAGCTGAGTATTATAAAACCGAACCAAGTCAAGTGGAGCGACATTTTATTGCACCGGTTAACAAGTACCAATGATAGTGCAAGTCCGATCCAATAATAATGAAATATAAACGTGCCAGTGACTGGCGAGAGTGAAACTATATCGAAAACGAAATGTAAAGTGTTGGGCTATTGATCCCCTTAGTTACTTCGATTTCAGTGTTTATACGCAACTTGACTTACTTTGAACAATTATGTGAGGGTCATTCAAGACGCATTAACAATAATCAAGACGGTAAAATTGTAGTATTTACAATAAAAAAATATAATTTTAAAACATCACATATATGCATTAATCTCTGTTATATTTTTATTTACTTGTAGATTTAATACTTATAGTGTAATTTCCAAATTTATTTGAATATATTATTCTACTATCGTTTAGGCAAAAGTCAACAAACCTAAAAACGGCGTTTTTGAGTTGAATATGTCACCCGAGGCATATAAGTCTGTTCTTTAAGGTACATTAATGTCAGTCAATTTTCTAAAATTCGAATTATTTGTTTGTAATTTTGATGAAACCTTAACGAATCTGTTAAATTGACTGTGTTGACAATGTCATAATGGATAAAATCGGTGTTGAAAATAAATTTTGTGGAAATATATGTAAAAAACTTTCACAATCCTTCTATAAAGCCTAACATCATAGGTCATCCGTCCCTCCCACTAAAGAGCGTTATGTGGTTTATTGACAATCCCACGAGCTTGACACGTATGATTACTATAAAAATAATTTTAAAAGAATTTTGCATAAGAGACATCAACGCATAGTTAAGACGAAAAACTTGTTTTTCATGCTATACAATGCTAAATTTAACGATATTCAAGTTTAGCAAAATACAAAATAAATTAATATTTTCGTTGTTTTTACTATTCAAATATTCCTCGCGGCATTTGAAGGAAATGCGAGCAATAATACCAACCTAAGTCACGCCTTCACGGACTCACAATGCAATTAGCCGAGTTATTATGCATTAAACTGCGTAGGCCGCAGTGTGGCCAGCTGGTTATCCAGCGCCAATAATAATCCCATAACAACAATAATATATCAACTCTGGTAACACTGAGATAATAACAAGAAAGTTCTATGAAATTAACCACTTCACTTTTCGATAAATTAATGAAATTTCATCGTAATCGCTTGTTATTGTTTGTACAAAAATCATTTAAGTCACAATTACTGTCATAATTCTAGGGAAATTTAAATATTTTGAAAACTTTGCAAAAGCTATCAGTTTTTTTCATTGGTTTTGATATCTACCCGTCTATTACTAAGTATTGGTCGGAACATCAACGCAAAGAAAACGAACGTGATGAATAACATTGCCTATCCCGATCCAGAATTCCCCATGACTGGAAGTGGACATCACATCAAAAGGGTTAATGGATTTAGATAGATATTATGGGAGATATCACATCGTGACTCGCCATCCAAATGGGAGTTGTTGCTAGAACAACCTTCATACGAAATATCGAGGACTCACAACTGTACTCGGTTAAAACTAAATACCGCCTTTTTCAACGTTTGAATATTGATAGCGCTGCTTCATGGCACCTTACAAAGTCTCAAAATAACCATTTACTGAGCTTAAAAAACACAAGCTTGCGGTGAATTTTGATAATGCGGTAGTATGACTATTTGCGAAATGAGATGATAAGGGAACGGATCATGCAGTCTTTCATCACATTCAAAGTAAAGTTGAGATATTAGACTTGGCTTGGCCATGATTGTGTTGAAAAAAACTGAATTGTTTGTCAACTAAGCATGCCTCTTCTTCAAGCCAACCGGATTTCGTCGTCTCGGGAGGCCGCCGAACACCATATGTAGAATGTATTCGGTGGAGTTATGGGATGCTAGCGTGAAATGAGATATTGCAATAAGACTGGCTAGTGAGAGGTAATATGTGGTGCCCATATGCTTTGGATAAGAGACGTGAAATAGTTTTAAAAGTAAGAAGTAGATTTTTATTTTTTTCTTAGTATCACTTGAAGAAGAATATATAGACATAATTCAATAAATCTTTCTTGTATCCTATAAATTATTTTTGGTCCAGAATGGAGCATATAGAACTCTACAATGTAACGATTGTTTTGACAAATTATCAGGTAATAGCTTAATTAAGTTGGTCAGTGTTTTGATTTTAAATGCACTTGAAAAAAACAGTGCAATTTTTACCAGCTATATTTAAGCCCACGACCTTCAGATTGCTAGTTGGATGTGTTATTCACTTACCTACAAGGGTGATAAATATAAATAAATTCTTAAATACTTAAAACATATATACTTATGAGATAGATAAGAATAAAGGTACAAATATACAAACTAGATTTTACATGCTGTAATTAGAGAACTATCTCTCTTATATTAACTAATATAATATATGAACAATCTTAACTATTATATGACTTATATTAACTCTTATATAATCCTTCAAAGTTTAAAAATCTCTCAAACGTTTTACTTTCATATAAAAATACTTAGATAAGACTATTTTAGATTCCATTATGTTATGATAGGGTTGTTTTTTTTAAATGTTAAAATATTAATTTTCAAATTATATAGCCTCAAATAAATATTCTAGGAGTTTTTTTTTAGAAAAAATAATTGTTA
>JAPMAE010004564.1:0-14035 GCA_036584705.1 Rhyacophila sp. 25_7
AAGTGAATATGAATTTCTATTAAAGAAAATATGCACTAAAACTTTTCTTTTGTATAACATACTATTGAGTAAGCTGGAAAGGCCTGAAGCATTCTGAAATGACTTGATGAGGGGCTCATTTTCGACAATCTCTGAGAGATTCGTGAAGACAGGACCTAAAGCCGGCACGAGACTCGCGGCTTCTGTGAGTACTTTGAATATTTTCTCTCCTTCTTCCTCGGTCAGCTTGGACGCCCTCATCAACTGTTTCACTGTCGTATTGATTACCTGTAGCAAAAAAAATTGTACGGCTATGAAATAAAACCGTTTCGAGAAAATGAATTTGTATTAGCAGTTTTGGAAATAGACTGCGATGCATATTGTGATTTTAAACATTTAATACTTACCAAGTCAATGACGAAATTGAAGTTTATCTTTTGTAAGAATACGAGAGATATATTTTTAACTTTGCTGTCTTCCAAGTTGCAAAAGGTGTCACTTATATTCTGCAAACTGTCGTGAGGTAGGTAAACCAATTTCTTAAGAAGCATAGGTTTGCAAATGTATTCTGAAATATGTATCGATTCATCGCCTTTTAGAAGCTGTAAATGATAATAAATAAAGTTAAATATCTATAACAATGCAATACGAATTGAAAGGTTTTATTCAAAATTGTGATGATGCAATGTAGTATATGAAGTCGAAATTTTGATGTATTAATTTGATATTAAGTATACTTTGGCATAAAATAGATGAAGCATCTAGTTACAATGAGCGATATAATCACATTTTGTGGAAATTGAGAAAAAAGTACGTTCACATTCTACGCAAAATTTTACACTTTGTGTGAAAATTTTATGCTCCAAAACTCAATATAAACTTATAAAAAAAATTAAAAGTGAAATCTTCATGTATTGGAATATTTCAAATCTGGTTGATTCCGCGCGCATTTAAATATATATTTCATTTTAAAGATTATCAGCTAATAAACGCCTCTATTTTGTACTAATTTAGACATAAAATACAATAAAAATAAAGAATCTTAAGATAAAACAAAATTTGAGTTTGAAACATAAAAACAATGTTTGCCGAAAATATTGAAATATGCTTATATCGCTTTTTGTAAATAAACACTTCATACAGTCATTATTGTGAAACAAAGATTGCCTTCATCGAAAGTGTTGCTATGACAGAATATACTTTTCCACAAGATAATTATAATAATTCATTCATTCTATACATCGAGTCGACTAATAATATTTGCTCATTCTTACATATAAAAAATATCATAACAGCACAAATTAAGTTTACTAAGCGAGACTAAAGAAATAGAATTATAATATTTGAAAATAATTTTATTAATATATCCACGCAAAAAATCTGTTTTCACTGTTTTTCAGTTGTCACTAAATAGGTATTGTTCATTCCGCAGAAGCCAATCGATTCATTTATAACGGATGATATTAAAAACACTCGACTTTAATAATAACTGTGAAAGGAATATTTAGTAATATATAGTTGAAAAGAATACTCACAGGCCTTATGTCGAAGCTGGCATTTTGAATGTCATCAGCTAAACGTGAGGTGATGTTCAATCTGTTTTGAAGTTCTAATTTAAGATTATCCCAGTCACGAAATGTTTCATTAAGTTTGACTGAAACATATTAGTGTTATGGATAAGTTTTACAAGTGACAATGTATTTATTTTGTGATCCTGATGACAAATCACCGATTCAAAAGCACACTGAGTATGCAAAACATTTTTCTAATACTCTAAATTCGAAGCATTGAATAAAAATTAATCACACATCAAAAAAGCGAGAAATTCTGTTTGATACATAAAGTTTTTGTTCATTTTTATTATGAGTCAATTTTTGAGAAATATATATTCCTAATTATTATCATTTGATGTGAAATGTTCATCATTACAAAGTAATCATCGTGATGAATTTAATACAATGTTAAGGGAACATAATATTTACAAAGGGTATATAATTATAAAAAATAAGAATGCAGGTGACACATACGTGTTATGTTAAAATTGGACACCAGATCGTCTTTTAATAGTGTTAACGATTCCAGTCCCTTTGATAATTTCAATAAGTCATTCTCAATATGAGAATCGCCCAGGAGTGGGTGTAGTTCATCTATAATTCCATTTAAACTGAAACAGAAGAAGATAAGTAAAATTAAAAGGCTTTTTATAACGATTGCACAATTTGATGAAAGTTTTTTTAATTAATCTAGCTTTAAATGTGTACAATACTATTGTTCTATAATATTTAATTGATGCATAAATAATACATAAGAGTATTTTATTGCTCGGTACTTGATGTACATATTCATATAAACTTTCTTCAAAGCGAATTTTGAGTGGATGCGCGTCCATACTCTGGACAGGTTAATGTAAAAAATTGGATGGATTTAACCTCTTCTGTATGAGAAATGATGTCACCACCAGGCAAATTGTGATTTTTTAAACAAAACTAGAACTTCAGAATTTTCCTTTGTGACTTAGTTTTTAAGGATCATATTATAGTAATATCCCGGTGTGTTCATATTTAAAATTATCTCAAATATTCGAATTTGTTTAGCAAACTAAGTTTTAAGTCGGGCAAGTTAACTCGGTTCTGGTGCTAAATCAGTTAAATGCTATTAACCTGTCCAGGAGTATGAACACGCATTTGAGTCCACTTGAAATTCACTTTGGAGAGGTATAGACATATATGTACATCAAGCACGAAGCAATAAAATACCTGTATATATTATTTATGCATCAAATAAATACTGTATAACAATATTATTGCATACATTTAATAAAATTCAAAATATAAAGCTAGATTAAAGATAAAACTTTCACCGATTGCGAACGTAATTAAAAAAACTCACTCTGTAGAGGTTAATTTTGTAAAACATCTCGTTTTAAACTTAAGTTTGTTGTTGTAAATATTTATTTTGTATATTGACATATGAACATTTTCAATTTGAAAAAACTAATCAAACTAAAACCAAAATTTTTTCATTACCTTAAAACCAATTGATCGATGTATTTCTTCTCTAAGAGCTGAAGTATAAAATCGACAGTTGAATTGACACGTCCGGAGGCCACTCCTTCCACATCGATAGGAACAAGTTGCAATAATAATTTGCCACTGTGTTCCAAAAATTTTTCTACACCAAAAACTGTGCCGGTTAACCAATCGAAAGACCAGAATGCTTCATTGCGAAGGTTTTCCAGCTGCAATCAATTATTTTTACAATAAACAATTATCTACCTCCGTTTTATTTATTTATTTGATCATTTATGATATTATAGATATTACAAATTATGAGTTTAATGCGTTCATAATATGAAGATATGAAAAAACACAAAAATTAAAAAGTTAAAATCATAAAATATATTTATATTTGAGGAGGTCTATCGATAGAGTCTAACAGATCCCATTATTCAAAATTAATTCCAAGAACAGAATCCGCTTAAACTCAAACTCACTCGAGTGGAAGATATCGATAACCGAGACAATTATATTGAACATAGTCATTGCCCTCCACGTCGGCACAACTACCAGCAGGTTAGTTCTACATTTCGGGATGAAAAAAACTGAAGTTCTCGATTTCTCAGGTAATATCGAGCACATATATATTATTATCAACTAGAAAGGCAGAGTTCTCATCGAGATCGTGCATAAATCGAAAAAATGCATGGCTAAGTAAAGATTCCTAAATTTTATTGTCTTCACGTGCGTATATAATCATGAAGACAGTTTTTCTATAAAGATATTTATATCATCTTCTTCTTAACGGCTGAAGCGCTTCTGAATTGCAAGCGAAAGATTCATGTTCCACGACTGGATTAAAAATTACACATTTCTTCTCGGATATTTAAATTAATCGGCTGATGTCTAACAAACTGGTACATATTTCTTTTTTATATTTACCGACTATCATTTACAAGTTTATCGGTTAGCTCGACAGTTCAAATGATAACTTCAAATTATTCTTCGCTTTGATTGAGTTTCGTTAATCATTAATTATGTAGATAAATGAATGTGTAAGTATTTTTACGATTGTCATTTTAAGAATTTGAGAAAAAATGGCTAGCATTCAATAATTTTTGAAGAAATCAATAGAGAGGAAACAATACTGATTAACGTGACAATTGAAATGGCTATTTTTGTATCTAATCATAATTAATTCTGTTATTACTCACATTCTTAAGAACAAATTCTTTTTTTATGTTCTTCCCGAAAATGGCACTGATGTTATTAGTATAATTTTGAATAGAAATTTGCGATTCCAAGTATTCAATTATGCTGTAGTTCGTTGATAACATCTGGAAAGAAAAAAATATCCGCAATTATATTTTGGGACCAATTAATAACCGAAGTAAACAAACGGAACAATTGATATCTGGAAATACAAGATGTTAAGAGAAAAGTAGATGCGCTTTCACTTGTTTATTCATTTGTGTAATATGAAAGGGAAACGTTTGATTTCAATATTGCTTTTGAAAGTATTTCATCTGCTGCCCTACTAATTATTAGACGCATGTAAAAAAGACATAAAGCACAATTTCAAAGGCAAGACGGCGATAGAAATATGCATTAGAATTTGACAGCAAGATTTAAATATAGTGACATTTAAATATTATGAATACGACAATTATCAAAATGAACAGAATACCTTATTCAGATCAACATTAGTTTTCAAAATAGCTTCAATATCATCATCGTGTATGTCTTTAAGCTGCGATCTGACGTTTCGTTTGAAGATAGTGGAATTGACAACCAATCGTTCGAGAGGTAGGACCACAGGAATCGCTCTGCCGATTTCTTCGTAGAGTTCCTTAACGACGGGGCTTTTTCGGAACCCGCCGATTTCATTGAAATGCGGAGACATGCTTCTGATCAGCTTCATCACTCGGGAGCCTAATGTAATATACCTGTAAAATTTTAACAACTTATCGATGCGAATTGAGGATAATGCCAAGTACGAATTTACTCTCCGATGTGGACATCGAGACAAAGCGATTTCTAGATATTATAATAAATAAATTATGTTGTCGAGGAAACAACATGTAACAGTTCATATTATACGAGCCGCAGGGGTTACAAGCGAATCTTGAATAAAAGTAGGACACATATATAAAATATGAAATGACGACACGTAGTCTTTAATGGTAAAACATTTTAGTATACTCGTAAATGGAAAAGAAAATCGCTCCTAACTCTTACAAATACTTCATACATTACAGGTCAACTTTAGCAAGTGTAAATCCGAATTATAATATTATAATTTTAAGCAATTTATACTCACATGGCAGCATGGCTAAAAGGATCGTCATTGGTTTCACTGAGCAGACATTTCATGGTCTTATCAAGCTTCCCCTGGAAGGAGTCGTGAACGAAATGCCTCACGATGGTTAATAGCTCATTCAAGGATTTGTTCAGCTCCACTGAAGTGTAATTTCTACCTGATGTTATCTAATAAACAAAACACAATACGTTACCTTTAAAAATACACAAGAAAATAATACTTAAGATAAATAACACAGTAGAATAAAGCACAATGAAACAATAATACGAAACATAATATACTGTAAAATGTATGTTTCTTGACAATACAGTAGAAAGTGAATATAAGAATATAATACTGTGCTTATGACAGTGTTTTTTTTACCATATCCGCTCCGAAACGAAGCATATGGATCTCCACAATGTGAAGATTATTATGTTTCTTTTTTTTCACGAGTAATAATTATCAATTATAAGCTCAACCATTTCGGGTTCGTGTCCTGGCTGTAAATAAATAAACATTTGAAAGATTTTGCAACTGACAAAACCCCGATTGCTAGATGTACGCACTATCCGCAACCCTAACGAGGGCGACGAAGTGTCCTTATAGCATCAGTATACTAGCAGAAGAAGTTAAGTAAATTGGGACTGTAGATCCTGTTAACATTTTTTTCCAGAATTCAAATATATCTGGAAACACTTAATCTGATCAGCCAAAGAATCCTTAGTCAGTTTAATGTGTTTTGCCAGTAATAAAATATGCAATATCGACATCATAATTAGTGACATTTTAATATTACAGAAAAAGTTCAAAGAATATGGCTAAAGTTATTTCACCAGATGATAGAACGTGCGAAAAACTACCAAATTGCATTATTAGGTAAAAACGGTCAATTTTCAACATAACGCCTTTTGCCAGTATGCTGACGACACATAGGTTCCATTTTCTCTAGATATAAGTAAATTTTTGTTCTCAAATTCCACACAAAAATACGTATATATATAATGATTAAAATAAAATTACCTCATTCAATGCCAAGTCCCAGTGAAAGTTTTCAACAAGTGTTGAATGAATTTCAGTCAGGTTTAACATCGGTAGTTCACAAATGAGTGTCGCATATTCTTCCGTCTTTATCAGTTGCAAGTTTATTTGCTTCACCCATGGAGTCATTATCGAAGACGTAGAAGTGTACCTGAAAATCAATTGCAACAGTAAAACGTCATATCAGAGAAGCCCGAGCGCTAGATACCTAATCTGGACTGAATGCCAGTAATAAATTTAATGAGTGAAAATATAAGATTTCCTGCTATAAAAAATACTAAATACAAGATTTAAGACAATTAACCCTTCGATTAGTGAGTTAATTTTTTCGCACACAAGTCCTGGGAGTGAGGTACTTTTACCCATCACAATTTTTTTTAAAATCTAATCTGAACTGGTTATTTAGTGTTTATATAATTATCTAGTGTGTCAACTCCTATTTAATTATGAAAAGAACACTGGGACTGATTTATTTTACTTGCGTTATGCGTTTCTGTGAACAGGGCAATTTTGTTTATTTAGAATATTCATAATGATTCTAGGAAGAGCATAAGGGAATTCTTCGATGATTCTTCAACATTTTTTTATTAACTTATTTTATCCTAATGTTTACGTACTTTCTTCTACCCTAAAAATATATGACATAATTGTTATGACTTCCATATATCATTGATTATTTACATATATAAAAACATTTTATTTGAAAATAAGGCGTCTGGGCGTACACGTACGCCCATACTAATAAAAGAGTTAATAACTATTTTCTTACGTAGTATTGACAAATAATGTGGACGCATCGACTATGTTGCCTAGAAGAAAAAAAGAGAGATCCACTTTAACAATATCTTTGACAAATCTCGCATCGAAGCTTTGAAAGGTGTTAACGTCTGTTTCAGAAATCCACTTCGGCACGGCTGCAGGTCGGGGACCGTTTTCTATAAACTCCGCCAGTCGAGAACTTAAGCTCTTCATGTGATTTAGGAATAACGCTTCATCAGATTCTTCAATGATTGTAATGTCATCTGCGTAAACCTGAAATGGTGGTTTTAAAATGTTATTTTTAATTCAAGTAAATGGCTGTATATACGTATAATATTTCAAGTATTTGTAACATGTATACAATTTTCAAATTATAAAACAAAATAATAAAAATATGTTAAAATACCTGATCTGCGAATCCCAATGAAGGTATTTCCGTAAAGAGTGAGGTTGTATTCAATTTGCAAAGCGATTCTTTCAGTGCGGATATGAGACCTGTACTATCCGGAATATACTCAGATATATCTAAACTGCACAGCAATGCGGTGTCGTTCAGATTTATGTCCTTGAGTAACCGCATGATCTAAAAATAAAGGGATACATTTAAACAATTGAATATGAGAGAATGAGGTCAGCATAAATATTAGTGAAGAGTCAAAATTGTTCACACAAGAGTTAATTTTACAAGATATATATATTTAAAATCGCCAAAAATACCTAAATAGATTACTTCGAGAGATATTATTGTATAGCAAGTCTGTAACATTCGTTAAATTTTTTCCGGTGTTCATTATATTTTTGCCGATGGCAATATATGTGTTATTTAAAAAAAAAATCCTTCATAGTTATAATTATATATCAAATTGTTCGCACCTAACATTAATTTTAAGCAATAAAAATACACAATGAATCAATAATTCTATTAACACTTAATTGGTAACAAATATTTTTATAGGTAAATGGCTCACTGCCGGTGAAAATTCATGTTTTCCCAAAAAATGTATACTTAAAAAACTGGATTTCTTATTAACAATCTCTTTTCTCGTTTTCTTAACACAGGGGTTGTAAACCATAGGGTTGGTTATATATTTTTAGTTGCAAAAAAAAAACATAATTTTTACTAATTGAAAACAAATAATCAACTAATCATATATAATATACAAATCATTCTATATTTTATTATTCAACATACATTTAAATTTTGTATTAAACATAAAAAAATATAACATTTAAAAAAAAAAGTTAAGCACTACTGCATAAGTTTGGCCACTCTAATTCCTTGTATTTATTTAGGTCTGGTGTTTTACAAATGTGTCGCAGTGTGACACGCGTCACAATAAAGATGCCAAATCAAAAGATAACGGTCAGTGTACAGTTCAAGTCTCAGGTTTCATTGGCGAACGTATTCAAATACACACTTTTTGATCACAATTTGTGACCAGGCCTTGAAACACTTATTAATAAGTGTGCGGCTGATTACGTGTTACTACTTAAAAGAAAAAAGACAAAAATTATGAGAAATCAGATACTGAGATGTCTGTGATGAACGATTTCAATGATATACAGTATTTGCCAAAAATATAAGTACTTGATTT
Source organism: Rhyacophila sp. 25_7 (assembly GCA_036584705.1). Classification (NCBI taxonomy): domain Eukaryota; kingdom Metazoa; phylum Arthropoda; class Insecta; order Trichoptera; family Rhyacophilidae; genus Rhyacophila; species Rhyacophila sp. 25_7. The sequence continues at coordinate 8,670 of JAPMAE010004564.1, forward strand.
AAGTAATTCTTCAAAAGGTGTACAATTTAAATGTACACAAATTGTATGTTACCTTAACTTGAGCGATGTTATCGAAAACACTATCAACAATGATGGGAGTCTTCTCAATGAACTGCAATAATCGACTGGCATATTCTCCGTGATATAGTTCCCGTAAGTCCTTCCACCAATCTTGGTCAGTGACGAATCCTATAATGAGGCGGTGGTGCGCCAGACGAGAATCTAAATACTGCAGGTAAAGTTTTAATGTCAAGTCTCTGGTGTAGCTTGTTGACTTTTTGATCAATTCACCTGGTGCCGGGCTGGAATAAAATAGGCAAGCGATGATAATATTAATTTGATTTTTGTATACCGATGAAAATTATAGCTTACTTATAGAGTAAATTTGAAAGTTATTTTTTTAACCATATCCACTCCGAAACGAAGCATATGGATCTCCACAGTATAATAATTGTCAATTATTAGCTCAACTGTTTCGGGTTCGTGTCCTGGCTACGATAGAAATGAATAAACATTTGAAATATTTTGCAACCAGCACGGGCTTCGAACCCATGACCCTCGACTTGTGAGTCGGATGAGCTATCCACTCACCTACGAGGGCGACTAATAAATTATAATGTGATTCAATATATTCAGTTATTTTAAAAGTTTCCTACTTGCACATAGTGGCATCTATTATTTATTGATGGAATATTAGATTAAATGTATACAACTGAATCTAGATGGCAGTAGTCCAAATTTATTTTAGTCTTACAACAAGATAACTTTACTACCTGCGTCATGCGTCAGTTTCATAATGCAAAATAAAATATTTGTGTTAAAATTGAGAATTTAGATATACACTGTGAATACACACCCCTGTAAGCCGATGATATCATCCAAAATATTTTTCCAACCATAGTGGACGTCTGTTGAATTTGAAACCAGTTTCTCTAATATAATGATATCTTCGACGAATTCTACAATTAATTTTTCTGAATTCGAGTTGCCGGTTGCGAAATTTTCATCTGCCATTATCAAGTAATTCCTATAATTACATTCGCAGAGCTGATTTATAACTCTTGTATTGGTTTTCAGCCACATGTTTTGCTCATCCAAAAATGATTCATTTTTGCACATGGCGTCTAAGCTGGAAAGTAAACTAAATTTCTTGTAATATGGCGATGATCTTAAGTACTCTGTGATTGCGAATAGAAACATTTCAACCATTTCTCCGGGCCTCCTGTCGAATAATTTTAAAAACATCTTGAAGTCAGCTCGCTCGCTTGGCATCTTCGTTTCAACTTTTTTCAAATCAATTATTGACAGATTTGTTTTTATATTATTTAATATAAGTGTCACTTTAGTGAGATATATTTCAGTTAGCCCAGTTCGTACGTATGAACTATTTATCAAATCAACTTTCGAGTTTTTATTCGAGGTGCCGTTGAAGAAAGTCAGAGATCGGCCGATGTTTTTGAAATTGTCAATCCATCCATCGGTCCATAGAGTATAATTAGTGTTATTACTTTCTGTAAAATTGGCTATGATGTCTTTCAAGACGAGTGTTTTATCAAACATTTCTTCAAATTTCGCTGTGAAATTTACAGCCGGTTTATTGTAAAAAAAAAGTTGCTGAAAATTAAACATAATGATTAACACTAATTGTAGAATTCAATAAATTAAAGACAAAAAGTATATTGAATTTGTCAATTAATTCTCAAACATTAAAAAAAACTGCGAGTATACTATAGTATTATTCATTTATCTGTGCACGTCGACCTATGTATGAGTGGGCTCGTTTGGATACAGTTTTAAGTTTTTTGATAGTGATGGTTTGACTAGCTCCTTATTACGACGTGTTTTTATCGCTCCGTCATGTTAGTAAAGGAATAACAAAAATAAGATGTCTAATACTTCGTCGGAGAAATACGTTTAAGGAGCCTGGTGAAACTTGGTTTTAATTAGTATTATTACATTCAATGATATATTTTTACATGACTGTTATTTTATAATTATTTTGAATCGTGAATCTATTGCAATGGTATATGGGTTTTTGAAAGGAAAATTTCAGTTCTGAAAAGATCGATTCAATATTTCAGCAATAAGATATACAAGTGCTTCGTCTCTCACCTTACCACCCTGAATTAAACCCGATTGAAAATATCTGGGAAATTTTGAAAGTTATATTAAACTTAACAAATATAATATATACACCACAAAATCTTGACAAAAAATGGTATAAACCATTCACACTGATTTTCTTTTCTTTTGAGAGTAATGTTTCAGAACTATTGTCTGAATATGTTATTATTGGTAAATGAACATTGTTCCAATCATACAATGTGTTTATAGCTTATAATACTGCATTTGGTCATAAATTCATTTTAGTGTTCATTGATCTTTTTGAGTAGTTGTTACCAATAAAATATTATATTGACATTGCTGAATTTTAAATATAGTGGAAAAAAGCGTTAAATGAATATTTAATCATCCGATCCACGAGTATAAACAGATATATTAGTGCGCACATATCCAGCGGAGTTGACCAGTGATCAATGACATGTCACACAAAAGAAAACAATAATTTTCAAATGATTAACTGTTTCCACTAACCGTCTTAGAAAATAAATCCAATAGAACATTTTCATTCGTGGGCACCGAAACCCAATGAAGAATAGAAGGGCAAGCATATGGAATGATCAACTTGATATCGGATTCGGTAATTGAGCCATCGACCGGCAGAGCCAAGCTGGTCATCAATTTCTCGCAGTCCCAGAATTTTTTACCCATCGATTGCCGCACCTGAAAAAAATTATAATTTAATATTACATATCAACACAGCGATTGCTTTTGCATACAGTATGGTACATTTGAAGGTTTCAAATGTATTTTACAATACGGTAAACATCTCGATATAACGGACTGATGCGGGCGATGGGGTGTTAAACACAAAAGTCCGTTACACAAAGGTAGGATTTCCGAATGCGTTTTTTTATTAAGAAAATAAACGGCACAATACATGGTCAGTGAAGTTTCCACAAATGGATTTTAAATATTATGTAATGTTAAATAATGATGAGGTAGTTATGAAAACTTTAATTCACAAAAATAAAAATCTGCTGTCAAATAGAAATAAACAAATATTTTTTTACCAAAAATACACTTATATATAAAGTTAATTATAGAAACACTAATAAAATCCTGTTTATTCATCTTCAGATAATATATTTAGACATATCCGTTGTGGAGTGACAGGTAAAAATAAACTGCTGTGATGCTAGCGACCGGCGTCGCAAACGTCAATGCAACGTTCGGTCTATGAGAGCAAGATGGTATTATGACTTGAATTCAAAGAAAGATATGACACGATTATCATGTGCAGAACATTGTTTACAAACAGTGACACAGATTAAACTTGTATAACATTAAAAGGATGTTTTTAACAATTTTCAATTTGACCAGATATTTTGTCTGTTATACCGAGCGTTCTACTGTATTTATGATTGTTCAATAAATTTCATAGCAGATAATTCGTCTTCTTTTTTATATGAAATGTCCTGTTTATTTTTTTATTATATCACTTATTTTAATGTTGTTAATTATAATTGTGTGATTTAAATATTTTAAAGGTATATCTCTAGAGATTAGAAACACATGTATTGAGGACTTTGTGATAAATGCAAAAATATATGCTAAAATTCAGTATATAAAGCAAAAAACTGGCAAATTGCTGAATTTTGCAGCCCGAGGCACATTTTGTTCGAGCTGTTTTGAAATATTTTTAAAAAACTTACAGAAAAAACGTATGATATAGTAATTAAGAAATGCCTAATATTTGTCAATAAGGCTTTTCCTAATAGGTTTAATGAAATGATTGTAACATTATGATATTATTGAAACATTTTTTTCCAACTATTTACGTATATACTCAATACATTGATTTTAGAGCTCAATGTTTTGAATTCCTACATTTATCTTATAAAGTTGTACAGTATGAACTTCAACACTGATTTGAACGTTTTGAAATCATAGTTGACAAAAATTGGTGAAAGTCAGTTGAAAATATTCTATCTTTAATGATAAAATGACAAGTTTACGTGTAACTTAAAAGCTGAATTCAGAAATGCAAACATATCCATGTTAAACATCGGTATATGCAGCCTCTTTTTTCCGATTGTGGAAATAACACAAAAGCAAAATATGCTTACCTGTTTCATGAACCCTTGATCCATATACGAGTTGGCAAGAGTTCCAATAAGCTGCGGTAGTTTGCTATATATTATGTAAGGTCCAGTTCTTTTGGTGAAACCCATGAGCTGAAGTACGTTTGCTCCCGGTACTGAAAAATGAAATTTTGAAGTCAGTCATTGCATATCACCGACAGCACTATGACTATCTGCAAATGATAATCATTAAATACTTCATTTCTTAGAAAATATACACTTTGAAATCAATATTTTTGCAGAACCTATTACAAATAAATCCTTAAGATTTCCGAATTTTATTTTTTAAAATTATATTAGCACTCGTGAAAGTACAAGACATGGCAGGCCAGTTTAAATATAAGTTCATTACACCTGGAGCCGTTTGGGTGCTATTTCAATTATAATAATGAGTTTTATCAATTGCCATTTTTAAAATCAAATATATCTTATGCCACCCTAACCGGAGATTTCAGAAAAATATTCCGTAAGATCGGACAAGACTTGCTGTCCGGCTTCTGCAACGTAGTGCACCGAATGACGTATGGCCGGCCAGTAGAGGTGTCTGCAGGTGCTGTTTCCATCTTTTTCACAAGCCATCGCAGTCTCCCATAACTTTGCCGGGGAGGATGTATCAGTTTTGTCATCGTTCATGGATGTGGAATTCAGAATTGAGTCAATATTTTGAAGAATCTGCCTGAAAAATGATTTATGGGTCAGAATGCAATTATATAATATAATTAATATTTGACTCATTCAATTTTATAAACATCCACATTAGTCTATGTTTTTATGCTAGTTTTTAATATCAATATCTAATATGTGACTTGTGAGGTTCACTGCGCCAGAAGAAGATAATTAGGATCTAAGCCATTTTTTGTGACTGGTATTATAATATGGCTTACGAGTGTCTAATAAATAACAGTAAATATCATTAAAAAAATTAGGATACTAGATTTATTTTAAGAAAATATAAATACAAAAAAATGAATGACCATAAATACGATGATTTTACAAAAACTGTAAGCATGATTTATTAACACATTTTCTACAGTTTTTAATGAACCAGAAAAGTAATTACCTCAAACGCCATAGATATTTGAATGCTACTAAATTTAACCTGTCCAGAGTATGGACGCACATATGCGTCCGCTGAGAATTTGCTTTGAAGAAGTAAAAACG
>JAPMAE010004567.1:0-10853 GCA_036584705.1 Rhyacophila sp. 25_7
TTAAGTTAAACAAATATTTTTTTCTTAAAAGCTTTCTAGATAGAACCTTATCGTTCATATTTATTGCAACCATAAAATCGGTGCTAAATTCTTACTTGAAAGAATTTAGCACAGTCATATATAAAAAAGATAACAGCATTGCACGTTCTGAAAATGATAAAAACATTATCATGTACGTTTAATGTGACATAAAATAACGATTTTTAGTACGACGAGTATGTAAAATATGATCTTCTTGTGGGATTCATTTGTCATATTTGGCATATTTGTTATTTTTTAACACTTTTTCTTCAGACACAATTTTTAAAGTAAATAAAGCTATCGATCATCACGTGACTTGTTGTCAGTAAAAAAATAAACTTTACGTATAAAAAAGAATTTTTCGTCTCAATAGGGGGGATACTTAATCAAATTGACGTCATATTCATAATTTGATTCGTTAAAAATGTCACGGTTAAATTATTGCCTACCCATATCATATATCATATGTATTAGAGATTTTATTATATAATTTAGTGAACAGTAGCCGTAGTTTTAAATGACAGTTGTGTGCCCAAAACATTTTCAAAATATCACACTAAGTACCTAGTAACACCCAAGATGTACTCGTAATTAAATCATTAAAAGTATTTTTTTGCTTCACGCACGTATGATCTGTATATGACTATATATATATATATATATGCTAGTGATTCTCAGCGTTTTTATACGTTATTGTGATAAAAGTTTTAGTAACAAAGTCTTCCGTATTTAATATAATGAAGTGATATCATGTTTACAATATTCTCTTCCTTTAATATGAGTGAAACCGCTCAAAATGATAAATTGAATTAATCAACTGATTAAACAGCGGTCTTTGTTGTTATTATCTGAAACGCAATAACCTAAATAATAGACTTCGTTCTATTTCTTCATTTCTTTGTGCGAATTGGCCCGGACCGATACATATTATAGCCCAGATACCGATTACCGATATATATATAGAAGAAATTGACGCATCAATTAATTTTATTGTTATCTGCACCTAATAAACAATTCATGCTTTGTTATTTTAGAAAACATAATCAAGTATCCCTAAAAGGATGGTAGTTGTACGGCCGTATACGGCAGGGGTGGTCAACCTTTTACATACCTGCGTCATTTTTTTTCAATACAAGTTCGATGCGCTATACAGCTTAAACACATTTTACAACCAGAATTCAAATATTATTGTAATAAATTTTAAAATTTAATATATTTTAATACATACAAAAAACTGACACAATCTGTTAAAAGATCATTTGATACTTTTACAATATTACAAGAAAATTAATAACCAACAACATGTTTTTACCTATTCAAGAGTGAGTTTTTTTAATAGCGGCTGCACGATTGGGCGAAAGTTTTTTTATTAATCAAGCTTTAAATTTTGAATTTTGTTAAATGTATGCAATATTATTATTGTATAATAATTATTTGATGCATAAATAATATATATGAGTATTGTATTGCTTGTTGCTTAACATACATATACGTATATATTTCTTTAAGGCTAATTTTGATCGGACGCTTATGCGCGTCCATACCTGGACATCCTGGACAGATTAAAATGTTTCGCTTCAAACATCTTCAGAAATACTAAATGTCACCTGAAACGAACGTTGATTTATATTATAGATTATAGTTCAAGGCTAAACGTGACGGTGTCGATTTCAAAGAATATATGTTTTTCTTTTCAAATTGAAAATAATTTTCCATTCTACCTCATTTATTTGGAACCAGATAGAACAAGCTTGATTAATTAGCAAAACCATTCCAAATATGAATTAAAGTAACTCTCACATAAATTATTACCATAATATTGTAATATGCACAGCATGTTATTTTACTTTTCCACGTTTCCATCGTTAAATACATTACATTAAATACAACAGATCGATTAATCTAATAACTCTACGCGTTAATATTTAATAATTAGTTCATTAGTATGGGAAAATTATTGCAATTATTTCATCTCATATTGACAACTAATATCACGTCGGCAAAATATGCATAAACGACGTGCAACATACAACCACCAGCGCGTGTATAAAGGTACATCGCAAGAATATGGCGAGTATAAAAATTATCATCAAAAAAATTATTCTTAATATTTACTATTGGTTTGTTTAACTCTGTAACAAAAACACTATCATACTACCGTACATCATTTTAGTATAGAAATGTATATTGTTAACATAATTATTATATTAGAAATCCAATACATTTCATTTTAGTACAATTGTATTTTTTTTTAATATACATAGAGACGACTTTTCTCGATCTCGTACATATTTATTGATCATATAAGATAAAAAAATTTCTCTTTAACCCATTGAATTCAAATAACTTTATAAAACACATAAAATGCACTTATAATATTAACCATGCTTAGGCAAAAGGGCTTAACCCTCCGTTTTTTTGAAAAGTGTTTTTATTTGATAATCACAATGTACACAACTAAATACACATTCTTTTAATAGGAATCAAGTCGAAGATGCCGAATTATTATCGAAATTCAGCTTTAGATTTCTAAAAAGAATGACCTACTAAGTTTGGTAGAAAGAAAAAAAACATTAACCATCAATTTTAACTATTTTCCTTTAATAACTTTTTTAAATTATCAGATCAGGATAATAAAACAACAATTTATTGGTCGCCGTGCACTTCATGTTTGTGTTAATGTGACTGACTAAAAATCATTTTAAAATTTTGTTCCTCCTGTAAAATTTGTTCTGTGAGGGTTAATCTCTTTTGACTAAACACGGTCGATACGATTTGTGCCTTCTGTAGCGAATGGAGAGTCTAAAGGAATTAATTTACTGGTCATTAGTAATTGACGATTAATTAATAATGTATTTTTTAAAAAATCCACAATTTAAATTAAATGAAAATTTTAATTGAACGTGTATTTAGCAACGTGTTTTAATATTATATGCTCACGTCACATTTGTGCATGTGCATCGTTTGCGCTCCAGAATTGTGCGAATGTCGTGCATATTTACAGAAATAGACTTTGTATGCGCGCGTACCCGTTAGCTGCATAGTTACTGGCAAAGTACACCGGTAAGGTTAAAGCCCTCCACTATCCCGTTTAATAAGCGGATGAATTAAAGGAATATTGTTTACGAATCTGTAATAAGATTGTTAAATTGTACCAATCACATCATCCGTTTGTGACATAGCGATTACTTGGTCTTGCAGAATAACTAACTTTCTGATGTTACAATGTTTGCGTATTTGACTATAAATTCCGTAGTCAGTTTTTTTGGACCCAAAAAGATTAAGGCATATACACAAAAAAGATACGACGATACTTATGTCAAACGGTCAACAACAAATCGAAACATTTCCAACATTGAAATAACTCAAGGATATATTTTATATTATGTTATGATAATAACATGATATTTATGTTTATTTCTACAATTAAAATTAGGTATATTTATGGAAATAATTATAAAAAAACTTTTTCGATATAATGGCTTCCCACCAATGATTGATTCTAGAGAAAAGTAATTATTTTAAAATTCATTTTCTTCATTATTTTTTTATGGTTATAAATAGTACACATGATGGATTTTTAGATATGGTATAGTTATCATTATTATAAATCAAACAATTTTATATGTGATAAAAGTCTAACGATTTCATTTTCTTATTATTAACTATGTATAATATCATTAATTTCTTTGGCCGTTGTATTCAATATATTTATTTAATAATTAAATTATCTCGGGGACTTTTTATGGGATCTGTTACGAATTGAATGCAGTATATATAATCGAATACAATGTAAGAGTTTAATACATAATCATAAGAGTATTTCTATTATATTATAAATTGTTTTTTAGAATATATATATCGTCGTTATACTGGCAGAATGAGGTTAAGTCATAAAAAACTGTTTTGAGAAAATTAATTTTTTATATTTGAGTCTCATTATGATTGAAATACACGTAGAAACATTTAATATGAACAGTTCAGTCGGTTTAATGTGTTTTGCCAGTAATGAAATATCTAATATCGACTTAATAGATGGTGACATTTTAATATTAGAACAAAGTACAAGAAGTATGACTAAACTTGCTTTAAAAGATGATATAGCGTGCGAAAATCTATCAAACTGCATTATTTAGTCAAAATGGCTATTTTTCACTTAACGCCTTTTGCCAGTAACCGACGATTATAGTGTAGAAACAAATGTACGAGTATTATTAACCATCATTCAATTCAAACATAATATTTTCTTGTTCGGATTAATTTATGAAAAAAAAAAAACGACAGAATTTATCTGTAGTTTTGGTTTCGTGTTAAACTAATTCGTTTTATCAATAGTACAGTTTTTACCTGCGTGATATCATAAAGTTTCACACTTTGGCTCTATCTGTGTACTTTTATTTAAGTAATATATTATTGAAAATGCAAATTGATCCAATCTACGATAACAATCTGAAAGTCACTGAGTATTTACATTAATATTTAATGATATTGGCAATGCAATTAGGCAGTGCTTGTCAGACAAATTTGTTGACGAAGAAACTGATCAAATATTATGTATATTATATCTGAACTTTGAAAGTGCGAGTATATTGATTCAATATGTATTTTTGTTGTCGCCACTTATATGAATACAATGTTTTTCGCTACTATTACGCGACTAAGCATGACAATATGGAAACCTTTTTTCATCCACTATACATTTTACAGAGACAAGAAAGACATTATTATTTGATAAATTACTAATAATCAATTAAGTAATAAGATATTTAAAATACTTGTTTAACTTCAAGAAAGCATATTTCTTCATCACGTAGCTTATCATTTTTTATCAAAAGGTTTTCTTAATATATTCAACAAAATCTCGATATATTTTTAAGTAACTTGATGAAAAACAGTCACTATTTTTTTAGTTACATTAATTTAGGTATGGTCTGGAGGACCCTCGAAGCGGCTTGTGCGAGTCCCTTGTTAAATTTGTCTCGGGTCGGCGATCTTTTTGGTAATCATTATTATCAGATTGAATCAGTACCTGTTTAAATCTCATCCCCAGATGGTTTCATAGTAAAATTAAACGTGCATTGTCTTCATTATTTCAATTCCTTGCAAAATATAGTTATTTTGGATGCTATATATATTGCTTCCAGATTTTTTTTTCAGATGTTTATCGCGACGTTTTTGTGACCGATGATTATTACGTATTATGATTACGTATGATTATATAAGAATACATTGACGTGCATTCAAAATTTCTGAAACAGTTTTCATTCATTCACAGAATTGTGTGCTATTCTAAATGCCAAATATAAACCATCATCTTCATCTTTTATTTATAAAAAAAAAATATGCACCACTGCAAAATGCGGACGCAAAATCAGCATTAAATGTACCTCTCTGATACCAGCTAATTCATAGCTGTATTTTAAAGCATCGCTAATGGGAAAAACACTGTATATAAATCGTATTATTTTCATTCTATATGCGATATTGTTTTTCTTTATCGCTATATAAAAGGGTGACTGAATTAACCTTAGATAACAATGTTGTAATTTATAAAACAGCCAATCATAGGCGAGCGTTGTGATTTTTAGAACGATTGTTTTTATTTATATGCCCCCAGCATCGTTTTATCTATTTCTAAAACATTAATATAACGATTGCAATGGTTGCGTAAATACGAATTAAAAATATATATTATCAAGTGATTAGAAAACATGTTATTTTCCACGCAAGATAATACTGGAAAAATAGAGTGGCTTCGAAAATAGCATCTAATATGGTATCTTTCGAGATGAATACAAATAGTTCCAACTATGCAGTGTTATGTAAAGTATAAGTAAATTTACGAGTATGATTAAAATATAAATATTATAGTATGTATTTGGATGTGGAGCAAGGTGCTCACTAACAATTCTATTTCTACTTAAAATGTGAGAAAAATGATAACGAAAACCATCGATTATCATTTAACGGAAACTCTATTTATTTTATTTAATAAGCAATTTTTTTCTCTTCAATGTACCTTCATCTTTAATAAAAACGTATTATTTATTATTTTAATTAATTCAGTTCCTTTTTCCTGTTCTATGGAAAATATCAATTACTCGTATTTTTTCTATAGATTAAAAATCAGTCAAACAAAAAACCGGAATCAAGGAATTTAAAAACGAAACTCTTCCCGATCTTGAGTGCTTGTTAAAATACCGTTAAAAATTGGTCATTTAAATTGTAGTGTGTATGTTGTAAAAAAAAGTGTTTAGGGAAAATTGTTATGAAAAAAAGAATATATAAATGAACTTAATTATTTAAACGAATGAAATCAAAATTGTTGTTTAAGTCAAAAATGATATTCATATGTTCATACACCATTCGTCATCAATATGCGAATTGATAGGTTTAAGCAATTTAATACATCATTTCCACTTTAGAAACAAATTCTATAAATCTTTCTTGGTTGAAAGTCTTTATAATGAACTTGTATTTTTCGTTGAGATTAATATACTGTTCAATAATTATATCTTTAATTATACATACTCCTACATATACGAATATATATATGTGTGTGTGTGTGTATGTGTGTGTTTAAATATAGCATAGTACTTCTCTAATAGTATATTTGGGTGTTGCTAGGAGAAATTACATTATTATTCATATAATAAATATCATTTTCTCGTGTGTACGTGCGACAAAACTGCCACACAGCGCTATTAAACAGGTGTTAGTAAAGAGATTTGACAGACACGAAGTCGCGACGGAAAATCCTCTAAAATGAAAACGGAGTTACGAGTACAATCGGTTTCATGAAATGATTCTTATATACGTCAAAATATCTTCAAGGTTTCGAATGATGATTAAACCTTCAACCACTTTTCATGATTCGTAAAATAATTATGAAAGAAAATAGAATTATTTTAATTAATTTCCACGTACATATATTGTTTGTAGGTATGTACTCGTATATGAAAGGTGATTCGAACCATTATATGAGGCCGTCTTTACCGTCCTCATAAATTATGTTAGTCTGGAAGCTGGTTTCAATGAATTATTTTTCCCGGAATAACCATGTCGCAGACCGCCGTCTATTTATTCTGCACGACCAATTGAGTAATGGCGTGCTCAATAATCATGAAGAAAATAAAAAAATATCTCACTTAGAATTATGATTTTTTTTCTCATATTGAAATGTTTAAGATTCAATTTAATTAAACGTATTTATTTTAATAAACATATCATTTATTGTGACCACAAACACAATAAAATATTATATTATGCTATGTTGGCTATGTTTAGATATCAATATGACAACAGAGTAGGTATTCCATCTCACAGTTTAACATGATTTCATGATTTTTTTAAAAATTTTCGTTTGAGAATTTATTTATAGTAAAACATAAAATCAATGTAAAATTTTTGGTAATTGCGCATATAATCGTGTATCCAAAAAAATTAACAATATGAATCAGTATTATATAATATCAACACAATTGGCTGTGGTATAAAAGCGTAATATTTTTTAAGCCCGAAATTATTTTTAGGATGAACGCCATTCCGACCGACCGATATAGAAAGATCATCCGAGACCGTCTTACTTTGAATATCAGTACTCTGGAGCGAATATTTACATACGAACTTAGATATAGCTGTATCGCTATTTATAATCGGATCATATTAACTGATTCGGTCACGTCTGTCTTATGATGCAATAATAATCGTACGTATCGACTTATGTCACACCCTTAACCAAAGCATATGGAAACCACAAATTGGCTCCGAGGGTCCTTGTTACTGGCTAGTCTTTTTGCATCCTCATATATCATTCAATAATTCTGCCAAGTATTGTGAACGATCTTCCTGGAAAACGAAATCCGATCGGCATGAAGAAGAACCATGCGCGGTTGAGATGCGATTCAAGCATTTTTAACACTTATCAAGTTGAGTTCAAGAGAAGCTGAGAAAAAAGTAGAGAAGCTGGACGTTCCATTATTTTATCACAGTATTTCACCTTCAGTCGTACTGCCGTACCTCCAGAATTTAAAACTCAGTATGTAATTATTTTGAGACTTCGTAAGGTGCTATAATTCACTACCATAGAAAGGTATCGTCTGTATGCAAGCTTTGAATATGTGGTATTTGGTTTTAACGGAGCACATCTGTGAGTATCACACGTTTTGCATGGAGTTGAAGGTTTCTTCAGCAAATCCCTTTCGTGTAACGAGCTCTCTTTGTTAAGTGTCATATCTGATGATATGCACCCCCAGGTATTTAAAACTGCCGACATTCTCAATGTTCTGTCTGCCACTAGTCATAAGAAAATCTGGATCAGGACAGACAAGGTTACATTACGTGACATTAGTTGTATTTGCACTGATTTTTAGGCCAACATAAGATGAGTTTTTGCAGCATGTCATCATTGACAACATTATCTTCATGAAGAGATCATTCTCTTAAATAATCAGCCCAAAATTATATCTCCAAAGTACGTAATGGCGAATCCGTGAATATACATCAGTGTGCAGAAACAAAATGTATGACATACTATGCTACGAGTACATACATATTATCTCATTTTATATAAGATATTGACTTATATTAAATATTTTATCTTTGAAGTATGTATTTCACACTGCAGAAAGCAAAGACATTTCAAACAAAAACTAAAATAAACATTTAAAAAGACAATATATATTCTTTACACATCTGAATTATTGTGTATGAGTTTTGTCTAATATATAGTATACATACATTAAAAAGCAGACGTAGTTTCTACTCGTATAGATAGATATTTTATTGCAAGAAAGCCGAATTTCAAAAGGCTTTCATATATGTTTCTTTTTCAAAACCTTTTCATATGCAAACTAATTATAATGGGTTTTAAATTCCATAAAATATAAGAAAAAAAGAGACGTTATCGTTTTTTGTTCTCTTTAAAACTAGACGTTAGAAGAAGTCGTAGTATGATGTAATTATTGCATTTATGGAATAAACCTACATGGCGTGTATGGAGATTGAGTCAATTTGATGATATGTACCGTTGATATTCTCGTAATTATTAAATACTTTCTAGGAATAATTATGTCATAACTAGTTTCATATCAGCAACTTTCAGTATGATAGATGAAGAAGATACACATATAATATAATATAAATAGTTCACAGCTTAGTTTTATCTTTGAATGTTGCCATATTTTGACCTCTATGATCTGCAGTGACTGATTATTATTAATATTAATGCTTCACAATTTTACATAAATCGATTAATTAGAAGTTATTACTATAATATTTTACGAAATAATGAATCTGTCAAAAGATTTTCAAAAGGAATATCGAGCCGAATATAAAATTTCTGGACGTTAAGAGACATCGCTCATGTAATGCAAAATAACCGCATGTCTGAAAATCATGATTTTGTGTTCACAGTGTAGAAATATCAATGAATTCACCTACTTTGTTGTGTAAAATGATAATATCTGCTATTTATATCATTTTTCTGTTATCGTTCTATATGTTTTTATGCAATTAAAACAAATTTAATATCAATTGAACGTAAAACCAACGTATCTATCTATCAATACGGTTATTTTACTCTTACATGGCTAGATAAAACGTGACATACTTTTTTATACTGATTACAGAAGAAAAAAATATTTAAAAATTCGTCAAAACTTCAAACGCCGTTTTTTCAAAGCATGAGAAACGCAGTTACGTTTGTTTTGTATTACATGAGCGATATTTCTTCTTGACCCGTGATATAATAGTACATATTATTACATATTATAAAATGTTCCTTTAAATTATCGATTATAAATATAAATGCAGTGTTTTGAATTAGAAATATGACAATGTTTGTATTAAAAAATTGCTGCCCTTCTAATAAAAAGTTGGTTGTAAAACATGAGTCTCATAAGGCAAGTTAATAATAATGTAAACTTAATTTATTATCAAGTTTACATGGCAACACTGGGCGATCTCTCTGCCTTGCCAATAATAAAAATAAGAATTAAAAATGATCGGCATTGAAGGCCAAATAGAGCGGGCCCGGCGGTACGGCATCATCGTTTGTCGCGTTACTATCCAAAAAGTGGGCTCGTTCTTCTTCATGCCACTGCAATACTGCGTTATTAAATTTAATTTCTTTACCACGTTTTATATTGTCAGCAACGCCGTTGGTTTTTATTGACTATTTTGTTTCAATTCGTTATACAATTGTGCGTAGCTTAACCTTTAAATATAAATAAATGTACGGATAAGTTTTGAGCCAACAATGAAAATGATCTGTCAGTAAAAAAAGGTGAATGTTTCAATTAGAGGTATAATGAATTAAGTTCTATTTTTTCATTTGTCTATAAATTTTATTACTCGATCCAACATTTACAAATGTTTTAATGGTGAGAAAGTTTATCATTGATTCGTTTACATCTAACGATTAATTACAATTCATTTAGATCCAGTTTAGCAAGAATTTTAATTTATACGCAATCTTTATGATTTTCACTTTTGCTTCTGAATACTCAAAACGATAATAAGCTTTTGTTATATACAAATGTAAGTAATAATTAGCATTTCTACTCATACTAAACGTATAAGGAAATTTTTCACATCGTTTTAGTATAAAAACAGCAAATAAAATGTTTGTAATTTTCATTACGACTTTATCACTTCCCTTATAATACGTTTTTCTCAAAATAAACCTTGCAAACAAATAGTCGTCGTTTTATATTACAAGTACTCGGCTACTTTACTAAATTATTAGTGTGTGCGTACCACTTAAATTAGACCCCCATGTAAATATCCATTACAAGAAATGCAAATAAATAGATCCCCGGAGAGAAGCGACG
>JAPMAE010004571.1:0-14029 GCA_036584705.1 Rhyacophila sp. 25_7
ATATCGACTATGTTTAGTCAAAAGAGATTAACTTCCACAAAACAAATTTACCGGAGGCACAAAAAACCTTTTTTAATGATTTTTAGTCACAGTCACGTTAACGCAACCTTGAAGTGCGCGATGACCAATAAACTGATGTTTTATTTTCCTGGTCTGATGATTTAAAAAGTTATTATAAGAAAATCATTCAAATTGAGGGTTAATACTATTTTTCTTTTCACACAAATTTAGGAGATCGTTAGTTTTTCAAAATCTAATGCTGAATTTCGATAATAATTCGGTATTTTTTTGGCTTAATTCC
The DNA here is from genome assembly GCA_036584705.1 of Rhyacophila sp. 25_7. NCBI lineage: Eukaryota > Metazoa > Arthropoda > Insecta > Trichoptera > Rhyacophilidae > Rhyacophila > Rhyacophila sp. 25_7. Next base: position 302 of record JAPMAE010004571.1, read on the forward strand.
TTTTTACAGAATGTGTATTTACTTGCGAACATTGTGATTCTCAAATAAAAGGCCTTTTAAAAAAACTAAGGGTCGTGCTCTTTTAACTAAACAGGGTCGATACATTAATATGTTACTCATTTATGTACTGAAAAAATCAGGAATAAAGTGTGCAACCAATGATATGACATGACGTGCAGGTAAGTGAACACGATGTTGAATACGCTAAAAAATGACACAGGTGTAGTATTTTTTTGACTCAGTTCCATGGCCAGCCTTAAGACATGTACTAATTTGCTTAGATACTTAATAATTTCACCACTGTCGTGCAATAGAGGAAAAATACAAAATCAAGAAACACAAAGAAATATAGTTTTTTTCTTTCAATACCAGATAGATGTTTATATACATATATATATATGGCGGAAAGTAGATACTCTCATTTCAGTGCTGCTAACGTTATAAAAAGATTATAAACAACTCGACCATAAACAAATTATTGTGGATTATATCGGTATAATCTACAGTAACTACTAATTGGATTTTCGAGGGCTTAAAGTCAAACAACTTTATCTACAAAAATGCGGTTTTTTTAATTTGTGATAATGTTATTTTACGTTCTTGGCTACATAATTGCCAAAAAATGGTTTATCAATCTTATCTAGTTTCTTCTTAAATCGTCTGTATAGTTTAACGTTAATAACATAAAGTTTCCTTTGTTTAATATAAAAATACTGTATAAGGTGTTAGCATTCTTATCAAAATAAAAATTAAATTATCAAACAACAAATTATAACATTTGAACATTAGTTGTTAAATCTCCTTTGTTGACTTCCAAGAAACTAAAAAAATGTTTTTTGGCTCTACTGTAAAGTTGCACTTTCGTAGATGGCGTTGTTAGACTTTAAGCACTCATTTTGTATATTATAAGTGTCTATATAGAGTAAATAGTCTTGCATATTACACGAAAAGATAAAAAATGTTAGGCTATTTATAAAATATGAATAAATAGACTGACTTTTTATTAAAATACGGTCGACATGTTTTCTCAGTCAATGTGTACATAGATCCCCGCAAATTTAACGCGTCCCTTGCTTCCCTTCGGAAGTCTCTTCGGGACAATTCTTTACCCGGCAAGCTTTTTTCCCGGCAAACTGAGCGCACTAGAGCGAAATCTAAAAGATTTCGCAACGGGAAATGGGTACAAGGATATGAATTGCAAGTTTTACAGAAGAAAATTGAAATTATTGTACATTTTTATGGCGGGTTTATGGTAATAGTTATGTTTTTGTATAGTATTGTGTAAATGGATATGTTTTTGAAAATAAGATAAGATTTAGTACAACATCAATAACATCAAAGTTAAATATATCTTAATCATCAATTTTATCGTTTGATTTAAGAAGTAATCGGTCAAAAAGTATAATTATTATAATAAAACACGTAAGTAAACTCATTTGTCGTCCTCGTAGGTAAGTAACCACTGTGGCATCCGACTCATGAGCCGAGGGTCACGGGTTTGAGGTCGGTGCTTGTCGCAAATTTTACAAATATTTATTCATTTTTATTGTATCCAGGACACGAACCCGAAACGGCTGATCTATACTCATAATAAAACTGTCAAAACAATCTTCACATTTTGGAGATCCATATGCTTTGTTTCGGAGCGGACATGGTCAAAAGAAAAACTCATTACTATTATTATTATTTTTAATGTTTTTCTATAGTTTTACAGTATTTATGCACTCATATTAAATCGCCCTCGTTAACCTAGTACAGCGATCACCAAATTAAGGCCCGCAGGCCAGATCCAGTCCTACAAGGATTTTCATCCGGCCTCTATATTTGTTTACACGTCCAATGTAAATGAGTGTTTTAATAGGATTCTAACAAGAATATTTTCCATCCGGACCCGCACATTTTTAATAATTTCACTCCAGTCCGTTTTCTAAAATGTTTGGTGACCCCTAACCTATTAATAAAGTAAAGTAAACATAACTGTTAAGAATTTCTGACTAATGATAATTTTAGAATCTTATTTGTATTGCTATTTTTACACGTATAATAACATATAATATATCTGAACATATAAATTAATCGATAGTTTGAGTTTGGTATATTTCTCTAAAATGCTCGGATTAGTTGAACGTGAAATAAAACTCTTCCGTGTTTATATAATATTATTGTAATGTAAGCAATGAAAGAATAGATATTTACGACTGAAAGAACATTAACGTACTGTAAATTTCATTCATATTTTATAAACATAATAATTATTTTTATTGTGTCGAGAATATTAGAATGAAATTTATCCAGAAATTTAATAAAGAATATTATGGTTCATAAATATTCTCTGTGGTCCCATACGATAAAGATTATTTTAACGGTAGTCTCTAAATTAAAGAGAATAAATTCCAACATCTGTGGCATTTCAAGTTTTTATGACGCTCGTAATGAGTTTTATTTTTAATTTTTTTAGAAATATATCAGACAATAGAAACGGATTATGGCGTTGTTCGAATCCAGAAAATTACTTTTCTTTTCTGTTTTACTGTTTTTTTATGCCCAACAAGCGGTAAGAGAATATAATCTTGTTATTAAACGTTAATCGGTATGAAAATTAAAGCCGAAGAGAGCTTTGGCTTGTAGATGCTCTCGTCTGCCAGAGTAGGTATTTTATGTTATTTTTATGGTGCTCTGCCATAGAGCAGTGTATGCATTATGACTTTATTTTCTTTGTTTTTATTTCTTCCTTGCACGAAGAGAGTTATCTTCATCGTTAAACGTGTGAAGACTTAAATAAAACTTTGTCGGGTGATACTGTCTCACTTGTAGTACATTTTCAAATCCAACGTGATACATTACATATCTAACATTATAATTTGCAGACAATCTTATCTTGTACATATATATCCTAATTATTATTGTTTTTTATAACACGTATCTATTTCAAAACTGTAAATGTGCTTGTTATTTCTATGCTACTGTATAAATTTTAAATTCTCAATATATTTGAATTCTAATTTGAGCGATATTTTAATATGTTTTATGAACATTCATATAATTAATTTAATAAAAAAAAAAATTCTCTAAACTTTGAATAACAATACTACTAATGAAAATAGTATCCTAAAAACTAGTATTAGACCTAATTTAGGAAACTGCTCTGGGCATATGATTTTTTATTCAATATGTATTTTTATTAAGCCATGTCAATTATCAGCTCAACCATTTCGGGTTTGTGTCTTGGCTACAATAAATATTTGTAAACTGACTATAACTATAATTAGTAAACATTTAAATGAACGCCTATAAGAACGAGCTTGTTACTCCCGTACTCACAATAACTGAACTGAAGGCGATAATATCCAATATCAATAATTATTATAGCATTTTTACTATTATAAAAATTGTTCAATTAAAAACTATTAGTTTTGAAGGCTTAAAAAAATAGTTTATGCTTTAAAAGACATCCATTGTGAAAAATATTTATCAAGTATATTGCAATATATTTTATTTAAAATAATCAATAATGTATATAATTCACGGTAGATTAATAGGCATGTTGTCCGATTGTAAGCCATGGAACGCAGTTTTGATTCCGTGGTCGGTCATAATTTTTTTAATTTTTCTTAGCCAAGACGTGAACGCAAATAATTGAATTTCTACTATAAAACATAAGTATTGTAATTTTTTTTAGTTTTTATGTTGCAAATATCTTACACGCTCTGTTTTTGATCAAATATAGTTATAAAAAAGAATAATTTTATACTTAATATATGATAAAGATAGTTTATAATATGTTGGTAATGCTTTTTGTTTTTGTAATTATATATATACAGGCAAATTTTGATGAGATTATTTATATTTTTGAAATTTTAATTTTATCATTACTAAAAATGCAAAAAAATAGTATGAATGACTGAAGACAAAGAGAGAGAGAGCGAGCTAGGGACAGGGAGACCTGGATGGGAAGCTGTACAATCGACTATGGACCTGAATAGATCGTAGCGCCAATTATTAAATGTAATTAAAATTTTAAAGCGTTAAGAAATTTTTAATTTGTTGTTATAAATTATGCAAAAAGTTATAAGTAAAAATAAACTACGTATAAAAATATTATATTACTAAAAAAAACAATTTATAATGATCAGTATTATTGATATAAGATAAAACCGTACATTAAGAAAATGGTATATGTAATTATGAGTTTTTTTAAAATACTGTAGTTAATAAACTGTAAATTGTAAATATAAAGTGAACAGAAACAGTGTTTTACTGAAACCCTGCCATACAAAAGAATAACATATATATATTTTTATTAAATGCGCGTTTTAATAAATGCAAGAGTTTTTACGTAGATTATTTTAAAAACTCGATGATAAATAAATCTTGCGAAAACCTATTGTGAAAAAAGTGTTTTTGCGTAAAAATAATAAGGTTCAAAACACATTTTGTTGACGGCGGGCGTTGTTTGTTGAAACTGAAAAGTGAAAACAATCAAGAAGCCATCAAAACAGTGGGTGGGAAATGCAAAGCAGCCTTAGTGACAGCTCATTTTTGGAATTAACGAAAATTTACATTTAATTTTTGTTTGTTTGATCGCCGGAAGAAAATTTTGATAAAAACCAATTTATCTTGGAAAGATAGATTTTATCACGCCATCGAAACACAGCTACGAGCGCTATACTGTTGCACAATATACTTATATATGGGCACCGAACAATATTATCGATAGAAAAATAATTCGTACAGTACCATTTTACAAAATTATACCAATATATATTATTATCTATATCATTTCTTGATAACTACTCGTATTTTGGTTACATCCAAATCGTTGAGTATTTATAAAGAAATACATTCTGTTTAATTAATAGTCACTAACTAATATATAACTTCTAACAAACTAACTTTAGTCGCTTTCGTTAAGTTAGTGGATAGAGAGTACGCCTATCAAGCGGGGGTCATGAGTTCAAGCCCCGTACTTGTTGTAAAATTTTCAAATATGTATTCATTTGTATTGTATCCAAGACACAAACTCGAAACAGTTAAGCTAATAATTGACAATTATTACTCGTTAAAAAATGTTAAAATAATCTTCGCATTGTGAAGATTTATATGCTTTATTTCGAAGCGTATATGGTTAAAAGAAAAAAAATCATTCATGAGATCATCTGATTTTCATGAAAAAATATGCGCAATTAAATGGAATTTTGACTTACGACCCTTGGCTTCAAAGTTAGATGCGCTGTCTATTTGCCTACGAGGGTGACAATTTACAATATAATATTACATAACATTACATTACAAAGATACATTAAAATATTGAAGACGTCTTATATCTTATATACTATCTCTATACTATCTTGGATAAAAAATATATATATAAATTTATATTGATAGTTACAATGAACTAAGCAAAAGAAAAAGAAGCTATCGAAAAAATATATATTTCAAGTATTTAGATAATATACGAAATTAATTTTAATCGGAAGTACTTCAACAAGAAGGTAAAAAGACGGAGCAAATATCTCACACATCATAGGCGTATTGTGATAGAGTCCCCACAACGTACGTATGCCATTACGTATAGTTAAAATATAGCTTATTTAGTACTCAAACTTCGATTAATGAATCATTTCCACGATTGTCCGAATTTTGATAAACTGTTGTCAAACAAATAATTCCCCAACTTAATTGAGTCATTTCACGATTTAAATAAAGACGCATATCTATTTCTTACTCGGATAATAATTAAGTTAGATTGAGTGTTGTGTTCAGTATCTCTTGTGCTAACAGTAGACCGCATCTTTTCCGCAATATCTGGCGCTTGGTTTCGTGAGGTTAAACACTGACCACTAAAGGGCCGATGCCTCAGGAGAGTAATAAAAAACTGAGGAGTAAGATTTTCTATTCTTCGCCTGGGGCTAACTTGACCCCGGTGGGACGGGTTGGGAACCGCGTTACACCACGCCACACTCACACTAGCTTAGATATCCGAAGCCTTTACTAGTACCAACGTCTTCGTGACCACAATGCAGAATTTTGAGGGAATCAATTTAGCACATTGTAGGTTTTTCTTTTGTTTTTAAGGCATCAAACGAATTATAGGTGTGTTGATTTTTTTTGTTATTTTATTCTTATTCGAACGCTCTATATTTTATGTACTCCTACATTTTTAAATTTATTTGTTTGAAAACTACCAGTTTTTACTCAACTTTTAAACTTTCTAGTGTCTACTAACAATCAAGAATGTTGGAGCAGAGTATTATATAAACATTCTACGTAAGAAAATAAAGGATTCTACCAGTTCTATATTTATATATATACATATTTTTAATTCCATATATGCTCTATCAATAGGATCTTCATACCGTAATGATTTACTTAACTATCTATAGTATAATAAGATTAATTAATTAAGGTATATTAATTTATTGAATAATTCTTATATCTGTTACTTAATAAATAATATAATTAACATTATTTTATGAAATTATTACACACAGTCCATTGTCATATTTAAAATAAATTCTCTAATGTGTTAATATCAATGTAATATCCAATTGAAAATGTCCTCAAAATCGAAATTAGTATTGATTTTTTTTTTTAATATACTTTGTAGAAATAAGTAAACAAAACTCATTGTATATTTTTGTAAATAACATCGTAATGCAAAGACAACAATATTTTTATAAATTTTTCGTATGACATATAAGAGTTTCCGTAATTGACAAAAAGCTATCAAATATTTTTTTATTTGTATATACCCACAACAGTGGATATAATTATATTTTGAAATTTTACTTATAAGAAAGAGAAAGTATTAGATATTTTAAATGTTAATATCAAAATGTCTTGTTTCAGAGCAGATATATATTATATTTGTCCCTCTCGTACGTGAGTGGATAGAGCATCCGACTCACAAACTGATGGTCTAGGGTTCGAATCCCGTAGCTGGCCAAATTTGCGTACGTTTTTTCATGTATATTTGTAACCAGGACATGGACTAAATTGGTTGTACTAATAACTGACTCGTAATAAAACTGTCAAAAACAATGTTCACATTGAGAAGATGCATATGCTTCATTTTGGAGAGGATATGGTTAAAAAAAATACATTATAACAGTAACAAATATAGGAGTATTATTTTGCTAACCATTTATTTACTAGAATATACTGATTGATATTACTTAAATGTATTATGAATCCTTAGTTGAAAGCTTGTTTATTGAAATAATAATATTTATATATATATGTTTATGGAAATATTTTTGAATTGCGTCATCTCTATGAGACTTATAACATACAAATAGTCTAAAAAATAGGTGACATCTTTAATATCGCATACGTTTTTTTTCAAACATCGTCTTATTTAAAGAAAGAATCTTATGTTTGTATTCATACTAGAGATGTTCTTGTGGCTAAATAAAAGAATCCGCGACCCCTAAAATGCATGACTCCAAATATTTTACCCCGAGGCTTTCGGGCTTTATGATGTTATCCTTTCTTTCATATCTCGTAACATGATATATAAAAAAGCTGATCATAATACCGTAAACGTTTACTATCTATGCAAACATATCGGTTCTATCTACCGTGTTGTCAAAACTTAACTATACGTTTACTGCGACGAATATACTATTTTCATAAACTAAGTATACACGTGTGTAAAAAAAATTCTAACGCATTAAATATACTGTACAAATGAATATTTATAATTTTTATGAATTATAACTGTTAAATATGCATGATTTTAATCATAAACGGATGGTTTTTACATTTTTGACGTATTTATGAAATGTCGACCCTGTTTAGATAAAATGGCGTATCCTTCAGTTATTTTTAAAAGTGCTTTTATTTTTTAATCACAATTTACACAGCAAAATATATGTTCTGTCTAAAGGAATTAAGCCAAAAATACCGAATTATTATCGAAATTCACCTTTAGATTTTGAAAAAATAACGACCTATTGAGTTTGTGTTGGAAAGTAAAAAAGCATTAACCCTCAATTTTAATGATTTTTCTTTAATGGTTTTTTTTAAATTATCAGATCAGGAAAATGAAACACCAGTTTATTTGTCACAATGCACTTCAACTTTGTATTGAGATGACTTTGACTAAAAATCATTAAAAGACGTTTTTTGTGCCTCGTGTAAAATTTGTTCTGTGACGGTTACTCCTTTTTACCTAAACATGGTCGATATAAAATCTGATGGAATAGAATTAAAAATTCCATACAATTCTTATATATTTTTTAATGTTTATATTTCAACAGATTAAGACATAAATTTGAAAAGTGTGTTATAATGACGTTTTTAGTTGTTAGTCAAAAATGTCATTTCTTTGTATTTGAGTATTAGCTGGTGCTTGTTCAATAGTGTTAATAATGTCAAATAAATTACCTTAAGGTGTTAAATTTTGTTATATGTAATACTGAGATAACAACTTTTTTTTATAAATGTAATTTTTTTATAAAACCATACAAAACCTTGAACGAAATTAAATGGAGCAAAAATTTAACAAAATACGTGTGTCAATGAAGTATATATTTTTAGGCATTTGTATAATATGTATCCAAGGTTTAAGGCCCGTTCTGGTCGCAATTTTTTCAAATGTATTCTTTTGTATCATATTCAGGACATGAATCGAGTCGATTGAGCTAACAATTAAGAACTATCACTCGTAAGCTATGAAGATCCTATATGCTCCATACCACAGCGTATATGGATTTTTTTAAATGTATTTATATCCATAATATGGACTTATATAGTTGAGGCAATCAATAATGACTACTACTTGTATTAAGTAACTGTTAATAAATACTAAAAAAAAAGTGCCAGATGTAAGTTAACTCGCACAACTCAACATGTACATAGTTTGATAGACAAACGTAAATATTTTGGATGATTTTAAATATGAAAACGCAGAGATATTAATTACTACAATATGATCATGAAAAACAAAGTCATGACATAAAAACATACAATATAAGTATAAAAGAAATATTATGATTCTACTTTTTCTTAAAATTTACACTTGTCGGATTATAATATAACATTAATTCTGGCATAGAAAAGATTAAACGCACAAAATTCTCTATTTTAGAGTGAATTTGATAAAAATAAAATTATATGTGAACTTTATATTAAAAAATATATTATTTTGATACAGTTTATTAATAAGTTACTTGTATAAAACATTTTTTAATAAAATCTTATAAACTGTGAATTTTTTATATACGTCACATTAGATATAGAATATAGAAAAATAATTAAAACGCACGTTTATAAGTAAGAATCATGAAGAATTTCATGGAAGAATCGTTTGTGCTTTTGTAAGAACAATGCTTATTTTATTTGATATATTTAACATTTTTATTAGGTTTCAACAAAACACTTATTATGGTTTGATATTCTTCTAAACTTGTAATCAAAACCTAAAATGATAATTTATCATAAATCTTCTATGGAGAAAACTGTTTATATATACATAATTTTCCCAAACTACTGCGTAGTAATATACTTAGTATAATGCCTGTATAGTGTCTATTTGTATAGTGATACGGATCCTTTGATTCTGAAAAGAAGCGCGGAGCTTATACGAGGAAAAGAAGAAACCGAAATTACGTTATCATGGTGTACGCATAGAATAATAATTTCAAGTAAGCCGCGTATTACAAATAAAAGATAATGTAAAATGAAATATTACGTATAAAAAAATAAACCGTTATTTTGATACTTTTATTCAGATGTTGATATTTAAAGTTTGTCGCATTTTCCAGGAATGCTTTGTCCTCAAAAAAAACTACATATTTTTTTACTAATATTAATAGTTTCAGTTTTTTTTTTTAAATCACTTTCTGTCTATAAATCTTTGATAATTTAACACTCATTGTACATCTTAATTTTCAACTACAATTTTAAACGTTTATCGGACCTTGTTTAGACATAAGGGACTAACCTTTACAGAAAAAAATTGACAGGAGACACAAAAAACTTTTTTAATAAATTTGACTCAAAATCACATTAACACAAATTGGAAGTGCATGATGATCAATAAAGCAATGTTTTATTTTCGTTATCTGATATTTTAAAAAGTTATTAAAAGAAAATCATTAAAATTGAGAGTTTATGCTTTTTTAGTTTCCACACAAACTTAGTAAGTTGTTCTTTTTTCAAAATCTAAAGCTTAATTTTAATAATAATTCAGGATTTTTTATAAACTTCCTTTTGACAGAACGTGTATTTTTGTGTATATTGTGATTCTCAAATAAAACCACTTTTCAAAAAATTGAAAGTTAAGCCTTTTTGCTTAAACAGGGTCGATATAGAAACAACGCTTTGTTGTATATATACGTAAATGTACGAGTATTCTATCCAATGTACATCTTTGTATACAAACTGCGCATAATATCCCTAGTTGGGGTAACTAATTGTGTTTATGCGGCTAAAAGACCACCGTTTGCATTCTGGAAGCTCAGAACTCACTTTCCACCCTTTAACTCAAGTCTACTTGTTAAAAAAAGACAGGAAGAAAAAACGCTTAGGTTGTTTGAGCGGAACGCAAAAACTCGACATTCCGTTATTATTTATTTCAACGTATATTTTTTAAAAGAACTTCATATTTAATAATAATGACTACAATTGCTAATGCTTAGTTAAATACTGTCATGATATAAAGCTTATGGGATCATAATACTCGTAGTGTTATATGACAAATAGTTATTTTTAGATTAAATGCAATATATTTTAATGAGTAGATTAACCGCTTTCAACTACAAATATAGAAGAATAAATATTTGAAAATATTTGTGATTAGCAATGAGATTAAACCTGCATCTCTAGGACCCAAAACCTGACAATATGTCTACTGGGTCATTTTTATGCTCGTATGTAACAGCAACATAGATTTTGAACGATTTTATTCTAATTTAATGCACTTATATCGATATTTTTTTCAGATTAACAAATAATACATAAGAACAAAGTACGTTTTTAAAAATTGATAAATTCGATGCACAACGAATAACTCATTTTAATTGTATATGTTGTATTTCATGGTATGTTAATCTGCAATTAAAGTACCCTACAAATTCACCGAAATACTTTTGTACAATAAAAGAAGTGAAAAATTATCCAATTTTGTGTGCTAAAGACGTGACTTTACAAAATACGGAATTAAAAACCAAGACACTAATTAATCAAATTTCTCGCTCACGGTAGCTCAATGTAGATGCTGTGCGGTTGTTAGACTATGGGTCGCAAAATTTACCTTATTTGATTACGCAATTTTAAACAATTTTTATTTGTATTTTTTCCGGAATAAACAATAAAATAGTTCAACAAGTTTTAATAATAAAAATATACTTTCGAGTAAATAAAGATTTTTTTACGGTGGCGTACTTACCACATTAGCAAACTAATGCAATTTATGAGAGCCAGATCATGAAAGGAGCCTTAATTACGAGTTATTTAATATAACTAATCTATCAGTGATATTCTTTTAAGCTTTACATGAGTGACAGGCACGAATGGGTTGGATAGCGTGAAACCTTTTATTTACAAAAATTGTAATGTATTAAAAAAAATATTTTTCTGGCGCTTCTCGTTTTTCAAAGATCAACTTTCTGATCACTGGACTGAAAGTCTCTTCCGTAGTTTTTATATAAATTTATAGCTATGACACTGATATCGTCTTCTCATTAAAACATCTAAGGCAAAAAAAAATGTAGTCGACTTTAATAAATATATTGTCAAAAAACCTGTAAATATATATTTAAGACGCATTTTTGTAACATTTTTATTAAATATTATTATTAAAATAATTGTTGATTTCACTAAATCAAATTTTAAATTGTGTTCATGTTTTGTTTGATGCCTTCGTTTTGTGTCAATTTTTTCGCATTTCCGTTTCAATGATCTGAAATGCTAGGGATCAAAAACGAGCTATAAATCAATAAGAAATTGTGGATCACGAGCAATCTACAAGCAAGGTGGTGTTATAAAATACTGATAAACCTTTTTACAGCGTTCCAAAACATCAAATATGATAATCTGTACGGGTCGCAACAGCCATCTCAGAAAAAATGTTTTATAAATAAACTTACATACAAGATAGAGCTTATAGAATCATGAAGATTTTTAAGAGTAATATCGTTAATTATGCATTAAAAAATATTACTAAGTTAGTCACTAACATTAGTAAGTTAATCATTTTGAGCTTATACTCTGCAAATTGTATTGTAGAGAAACTATTCACATTTCTTCTTATTAAATACATATTATACAGAAAAACAAACGTGAATATGTTTCTATTGACATTTTTGGAATTATTCAAAAATAAGCAAAGTTTATTAAAGCATGTCAAAAATATTAATAGTTTTAAAATAGCGATTATATAGTGAATAGTGCATCCGACTGACGAGCCGGGGGTCTAGGGTTCGAATTCTATAACTGGCAAAAATTGCACACGTTTTTTTTATGTGTATTTGAAACCAGGACATGGACCAAATTAGTTGAGCTAATGTACAATAATAACTGATAATTATTACTCGTAAAAAAACTATCAAAACAATTTTCACATTATGAAGATTCATATGCTTTATCTCGGAGCGGATACGGTTAAAAAAGATTATATGAAAATTAGTTTTTCCGATTAAGTGCATGCAGGCCGTAGGTTGATGATTACTGATTTAATAATGTCTTTCCCTATCTATCCGTTAAATTTTTATGTTTTATTTCATAGGTAAATTTTCATAGTTGCACTGGTAACTAATGCTTGAATGTAAAGTAAAAATAAATTTTTACCTGCTTATGAATGTAACTCTATGGCAAAGTAAAAATGACTAAAACATTAATATTCCGTGGAGGGTATTATGGATTCAAGTAATAATAATGAGTTATTCCTTAAACGATGATCCCATAATGGTGCCTAAAACACTTGCGTTCCCATCGCGGGGGGTATCAGAGGGGCTATTAGTTTCGACACTGGTAAGGTGTGTCAAGTTACCCAAAGGTGGCACGTTGCGAAACTGCTTTCTCGTTCGAGGGCGCTAAGGAAAAAGGAAGCGGGTCTCGTTAAATCAATATTTCTACCTTGCGATTTCCTTCCTTCATTATACCACCAAAGCGAGCGCCAAATTGCTACAAATTGTGTTTTCAATTGCTCCAACGTATGCTAGGAAAATTACATTGAGTTTAAGGTTCAATTGATTGTGGCAGGCAGGGGATCTTTGGGTTCGTAATTTTGTTTGTATTGTGTGCAGCGATTGCTTTTACTCTTAAACCAAATACATAATACAAATAAATGTATAAAACACGTAGGCACAAATCTTTCAAATAATATTAATACTTTTACGAATAAATTGTATATTTAGCAGATTTTAAAAATTTCATTTACAATTAAAGCTTTCAGAATAAGTTTGTTTTTTTTTTTAGAAATAAATATAACCTGTCCATAAACGCGTTTTCTATTTACGGCTACATAATTTTGTGAAAGTTTTTTCATGAACCTGGGTTTAAATTGTCATTAAACTTATGCAATACTATTATAATTAATTTGTTTTATCTAATAAATGAAATGTTGTTTAGAAGTATAAAAGTTATATTCTCAATTTATACGAGTATTTGAAAACATAAGTGCGTTAATATGTATACTAAATATACTTACTACTCGAGTTATAATGAAATTTTTTAAAACAATTTTATCGATTAATGTATGTTCTGTTCAACTTATATGAACGT
>JAPMAE010004580.1:0-11926 GCA_036584705.1 Rhyacophila sp. 25_7
TTATCTCAAATAGGCTCAGAAAGGGGATAGCCCACTCTGGCATTAACCGCCTCAAATATGAATGACCACTGCATACGAGTAGTACAGCTACTAACATTGACATTGCGATTAAATGCATTTCTCTCTTCCTAGTTAGGGACGCCACTTATACGCGACGAAACGAAAAATACATGTATCAAGGTACTCATCATCTACTAGCATTCATCCATAAACTACGTAACGCTCTTGAAGGGGAGGGAGGGGTGACCATAAACATCTACATGGCGTTACGAGGGGGAGGGGGGGTTAATTTGCATTGTTACGTAACACTTTTCCCTCTCAGAAAGTGGATAGGAGGTGATTATAAATTGCATTTCCATTTAACCTTTTTTGTGTCAGACTTAATGTCACAACCCGGTAAGCTGTGAATATTTGATCAAAAATAAAACCTAAATATTTCTTTTAAAAGTATATTAAATGTTTCTTTATTATGACTTTGTTTTTAGTGACCATATTATAACCATATCTCTGCACCTTTATATTTAAAATCATCCAAAATATCCAAATTTGTCTAGCGTTTTAAGCTGTGCGAGTTAAATCGCTTCTGCTACTTAATCAGTTAATGTGAAAAGTTACGTAACATTAAAGAGAAGGGTGGGGGAGTCAAGCTGAATGTCCATATGGTGTTACATGGAGGGGGGGGGGGGTAAAAATGTAAGAGAAAATGTCACGTGGTTTATGAACGACCACCCACTTCCAATAGTCAACACTATATTTCCGACACTTACTCGTATTAGATGCACAGAAAATTCTGTAAGACAACAATAATAAAATAAACATGCTTTTACGATTATAGGAATACGAATTTTCTTGTGATCGGAATTTTATGAATGTTTGATTAAAGCTTTATTTTTTAATGAAAAAATAAAAGCGTATAATATATGTTAAGGCGCAATTCCACTGTGGCGACACTGAATGACATGAGGCATGATACATGTTTTGTAGTGTTTTCTGATTATAGGTGTGCGACTATGTGCCACAAAATTCACGAATGTCGCATGCGGAATTTGTCTCCCCACATCGCATGCGCTTTGTCGTATATGCTTGTAGCATGCGTCTAAGACGATTCCATTTAGGCAACTTCAGTGTATCATGTCTTTACAAAGAGTCGCGGCAGCTGCTTATTTGGTAATAGCTTTTAATCGTAAAAAACAGAAGAAAGCCACGGTGGTGGAGAAGAAAACTATGACTATATATTGGTGTTGAAGAAACTCGGTATAATTTAAACAACATAGTGGTTGCTGACGATGAAGCTTTATTTCGAGAGTTTATATGAATGAGTAAAGAAGATTTTGAGTATTTGCTTGATAAAATCTCACCCACTATAAAAAAGTATGATACCAACTTTCATGGAGCAATACCACCCCGTTTCAGGTTGATACTAACTTTGAGATATTTCGAATTATTCCAGAGGTATGCAGAGCTTCGATCGACGTTTTACACGATTCCTTCTCAAAGTCCTCCTCATCACTGTCAGCAGTTGGCGATGTTGATTGGTGTGCATCAACGTCCGCTAAAAGAATTAAAAGCTCAAATGCAAATCATTTCCCTTTTTTCTTGGGAGATGAGGCACTCTTTTTAGGTTTTTTTTTTCGCTCACGATGGAATTCTAAATGCAATTTCTTGATTTTCTCTTTAGCCACAGGCACCGTACATTTATATTTATCAGCGAACCCTTTTAACAAATAAAATTTAACTCTAATGTCTTTATAACGGCTGATTTTAGTGTTCCATAATTTTGGGGAATTATGATAATTTTCAATAAATGATGTAGTTTTTTCAATATTCCAGTACATGTTGCACGATACAAGCCGCACCGAATAGCGACGACACTGTTCAACACGTTGAATCTTGTCAAGAGGTGACGCATGCACTCGGCAACAACAATCAACATGTAGCATGCGGCAAGGAGAATGGTTTCTTGTCGCTTCGTGCTCCTTCAATGGAAAGACTGTGTGTAGCATGCATCAATGCTGCATGCTACGTGTTGCCTCAGTGGAATTGGGCCTTAATAAGCGAATTATCGCCAAATTAGTTGACCAGAAAGAATATCTTTAGAAACGGTGAACAAGTATCTAATATAACTAAACGAGTATATACTTTAAATAAAATATTGCCTACTGAAAAAATAGCTCTTTTATATGCTCATTGAGCTTAAAGCATATTAAATCAAAACGAATTTTTTATTATATTCAAATATTCTAAAAATTCGTCGTGTTTTCAACCCAACAAATATCGGTTCGTGAGAAACGTTTCCATCTTTTTGTACAGCTTTTTACTAATTACAATTATCCAACTTCAGGTGGTCCGTAGGGAAAAAAGTTTCTCAACATTTCGAGCGTCATCTGATTCTAGCTTGGCAATTCTACAACATAAAACATATTACATTACGAGTATTTAGCTTGAATTATTTTATACACTTAACTATCATATATACTCGTATATAACTAGCAATTTTGCGCAGACTCCCAAAATGACTCGTCGGTCACGAACCTGGGTAGCCGGGCTAACTGAGCCGTCAGCACTACGGGGTGCATAGGGTAACTCATGTCACCAGGGACTGAATTATAAGGCAGACTGCTACTCATTCTCATTCCTTCCTAACTAAATTCTCTCTTTTAGCACACTGTGCATGGTGATACCGTCCCGTGCGACTCCACTACGGGTAGGTTTAGAATCAAAAGGTGGAAAATAAAAAACATTGCTTTCGTGAAGGATCAGGCAGGCGACCACGCATAATCATGGTTGTGAGTATTGGCGGGTCACTGGTGGGTCTTTCAAACCTGTCGAATAAGGAGCAAGTAAACTTAGTGGTGATTATTAACAGCTACCTTTTATTGAAAAACTAAATTGAATAACTATCATCTTAAGCACAATAATATAAATTATTTAAAAGAAAAAAAACTAATATCATGGTAACCTATATTAATAATGATTAACTTTGCGTTATATCAAATATAATATAATGTTACGTGATTTCTTCCAAATTATACATTGAATACGAAAAGAGTTTTGAATAAGATAGAGTAATTATTAAAGGCCTTGTATTGCACCCGGAAATCGTGTCTGTTATCCGTCGTTTACTTCCACCACCAGTCACTATTTTCAATATAATATAAAGCAATACGTTATTTCTCCATTTGAAAATCACTGCTCGACATTAAAAGATTAACAAGCGTTAATTACAACGCATCGACGATTTTATACTTAGACAATAACCGTGAAAATGTTGAAAACCATCCAACAATTAAAACCAATTCTCCGGAATAACTATCCGTTACAAGCAATACTTAAACCGGACATCAATGGTCCGGTTTTATTTTATTTTACCAAATAATATAAATAAAACATTCGTTATTGTGTTATATAATTAAATGTATCAAAAAAAAAAGTTTGACAACTAATTTACTTTTTATAAAAGAGAAATTTTTGAAATAATATAATTGTTAATTTTAGAATTTCAACTGAAATACTGAAAACAAGATTATCTAAATAGAATTCTCCGTTTTTTTTTTTTTTTGTTGATTAACTTACATTTTTTGAAAAAAATAATTTTATTTTTCTTTGTATCCAATTAAACTGTTGTTTTCATTATAAAAGAAACATTTTTTGGTATGGCCTTATTTGGCAATTTGCATTGTGACTTATAATGAATACAACAATAGCCGTTAAGAATGATACGGCCATGTTGACCGCTACAATTACAAAAGAAAAAGAGATTTTATACGAATAGTTTTGTGAAATTTATAGTATCAAGTGGCATTTTGCATGAGTGATAGAGAAATTAATGTGTGTGTCAACAGCACCAACAGTGCGAAAGTGTGGAATGCGCAGTCAGTCACAACTCTAAATAAACATTTAATTCAGAATAATTGGAAACTAAGCATGAAGAAGTTCCAGACTTCAATGATAAAAAAAAATGTAAATAAAAAACCCATAAATTAAAATAAAATACATACTTACCTTTATTATAATAAAGTTTTTATTATTATTTTAATGGTATTTAAAACTAATTAAAGTTCTTTTTTAATAAACATTGTCATTAAAAGTTTTTCTAATATACGAGTATGTAAAACGTATTCCCTCGCTAATCGATGTACGAATATTCCAGTAATTAACCAAGGTCCGCAACTTTAGAGTTTCAAAAATTGCAAATAACCTAACGTGATATCAGGAAGCTATAACTTTTTTATATAATATTTAAGAATTTGTCTTATATTATTGTTTTTATACGGAAACTTTAGGGTTTGATATCTGTGTGATAAATGGGTAATTTTGTTGCAAAAGTACCTAATATATTCCCGAGAACTATACGTGTAGTGCAAAGAATATGTTGTATTTATTGGCGGTATTTTGTAAAATTGTGTTAATTTTCTTATTGAAACTTGTACAAGTATTATGTTTTTATAGATAAATAGGATGTCGTATTGTTTTACAAGTAGCTGCAATATTTTGAATACTGTTTGTTTCTTATATCGCACAGACCGTTAGCTCGTCCAACTTATATAACCAAATATAATCAAAAATGTCACGCGGTACTTTTCTTCAATTAACCTTTTTTGCATTCCGAATCTCATGCGCAACGAGATTAATGGTCTTGCTCACGTTTCATAATTATTATTACCATTATTTCCATAGAATATTAAGATAACACACAAATGTGACGTCACTTTCCGCTTTGCTCTGGAACCGAAGTGGAGGATGTGAAGGATTTAATTATAAAAGATACGCCCTTTCATATTAATTGTGTGGCTTCAATTCAAAACTTATGTTCATGTAGTAAACGAATACAAATACTAATCAATGAAATTCAACACTATGTTTATTTCCAATTGTGAAAAAATACTGTAACAAAGAAAACATCGTTTTATTTTAAATTATTAATAAAAAAAATAAACATTTACATCGTATTATAGATGTTTTCTTATCAACAATCATCGTGTACATTTTCCGTCACAGCCATGTTTTTCCTTTCCACGAAACAGCTTGTAAATGATATACTGGATTAATGATGATTTGAATGTCGTCCGATTTGTAAATTAATTCATATGCAATGATTGTTTTTTAACTTGTATGATAACTTTTCCATATTAAATTTTTTGGGATCTTGAAACAAATAATATTAGATTTGTTTAGTTTTAAGCAATTATTTTAGGTAAGAATCAAAGTAAAAAGTATAAAAAATGAGTTCAACTTCAATTATTTTCTTATTTCTAACTAATTTAATATGTTCAAATATTATTTATACAATCGATATGAATGTATATTCTGATAGTAAGACAAATATTTCTTTTCAACTATATAGAGTAGATACAATCTACGTAAAAAAATAAACACTCAGATATAAAACAGTTGAAATCTTGTTGATGAATAATAAATTGTTTTAAATTTTTCCATTTCGAATTATTTCATTGCTTTAAGCTGTATATTAAAGCGGATGAAACTACATTGAATTATGATAAGTACACCTCCAATACAAAAGTATAAAGCTTACCACTTTGTATTTCTTTATTATACTTCACTATCAATAGGGATTCGTCTAATCTTTTATTTTATTACAGCAATGATCACGAGAGTGAATATATTAATTCGAAGATGGCGTGTCACCGCGACACAAAGAATGACACAATAAACAAAATGTGCGACCATTTCCTCGAAAAGATGGAAGATGAACAATCATGACATGCGATCGTCCGCTTGTGGTTTAGAATAAACACACAAAAAACGTATTATTCTAATATGAACATTAGAGAAAAGAGGAACCAAGAAACGGAATATTATATCAGGGTGATCAAATTTTCTTATATAATAAAACAATGCTCATGAAGCCATTTGCGGTAATTATTGTACAAAAGCTTAGGAAAAGAGATACTCCAATTTATTTATCCTTTTGTTATATTTATCAGATTCGAAATAGGTTGACCGTTATAAATAATGTCCATAGTGGCTTTTGATTGTGTATTTATTGCTAGACATTTTGACATAAAATTGAAGATTTTTAACAAGCAATTATCTAACTCAGTGGTTGCCGGCGAGCTCAGTACCACCCACCGGTAGGCGTTGAAGAGATGCCGTTTTTGGTCTAAGGAAAAATTAGGGAAGGTTGAGGACTAACTTCCGTCTCCTAGGCAATAGTAGCAAGAACGCTATGGGTTACATAATGATTTAAAAAACGCGAGTTTGTGTGTTTTTTTCGAAAAGGGGGTGGTAGATCAAAAAAGGTTAGGAATCTATGATCGAACGAATAAAAAAATATTAATTTACCATTTTTTAAACATGTACAGCTCTACTTTGGCCTTCTAACGTCTTTACCCTTTACCAAAGGCTTTGTGGTATTTTTTTAGAACACCCCTATAAGTTTGTTTTAAAGCTATCATTTTTTAAATTAATAATTGTATTAGGTAAGTCAAAATTATATTTTAGTATACAAACTTTTGATATTTAAATCGGTAGAATTGTTATTTATGTTTATGAAAATTTTGTATATAATGAATCATTTCTATTTATTGTAGTATACACGGTTTTTCGTTTATTAAAAAATCGTTAAAAGTATTTTGGAAATGAGTAATTAGCAATGATTCCAGGGTAGATAGGTCCACAGCTATGTGACACAGAGAGTTTTTCTTCAACTCAAATGTATCTTAAATAACCTTGTATCATAGCGATGCTAGCAAGAGATGGATACTATTATTTTTGGTAATCTGTTGTTAATTTCATCGTGTGATACAACGCCTAAAACATTAAATTTCATGCGCAAAAGACTGAGTTACGATTAAATAAATTCAACCCATATTCCTCGTCAACTTTAATTCTTATCAAAATACTTGGCAATGATATTTTGCAATTTGCATCCATGTAATGATTTAATTCTCATCACTGGCGCGTGTCAAGTGGCTTGACTAATAATTTATTCCGCTGCGAGTCACAAGCGGTACGTTTACTGTGGATATAAAGCTTTGTAGACACTGTCATAAACGATATTTTTACATCACTAATTACACGGATTTGCTTTTTTATCATTGTTTTGTTGTTTGCAGTATTTATAAATGTAAATCATCATTGAATGTAACATTTAGACGATAAAAATTAATATTAAAATATTTTAAGTAGAACATTACGTGATTTTTACCGATAATGAAAAAACATTACGATAAATATAAAGGTAGAGAGAAAAAAACTGAGTAATACATTTTAAGTGCTTTAGAGTAAAAATTGAACGGAAACTAAAAGTTTTATTATACCGTTTGGTATCATCATACAGGCTTACCTATGAAATATCTAGATAGAACTATTCGAAAAGTTTATATCATCAAACAATCAAAAAAAAGTGCAGTGTCATTTTCCCCCCCGCTTCCCTGAATTTTATGCTTTAGATACGCATACACATGCTTTTCATACTAATTTTAGTGCTATATAATTTTAGATTCAATTGAAGCAAACTGAATAATGAATTATTTCTGAATAATATCACGCATTCAATATGTGTACAAACATTCAAAATTTTACTGTGAAGACACCGCTTTAGAATCAAGACACCGAGTTATTAAGAGCGGTCAATTCAAATTGGAGCTAGTGCCTTTACTTTTATCTTGCCGATTGTAATTAGCTTCTATTTAGCATCTCTGAATATTTTACGCGACAAACGAGGCTAAAATTAATGCGGGCATACTGTTACAGAGACCCTAACAGTTCGTCTACAACACAATTTTATTAAATCAATACGGAAATAAGAAATGTTATTTTACGATATAATAACATATTCAAAAAGTTTATGTTTGGATTGAATCTGTTTTAAACGTAATTACTCTGCGTAGTTCACATTTTAACTAACATTAAAGCAAATATATTATTCTCTAAATTTTCATATAATTCACGACTAATGCTAATCAGAGAACTGTGGTAATTATTCGAGATTTTATACACAAACTTAAATTGTATACTCGTACGAGTATCTGTGTGTACGCGATGTTTTTCATTTATTACTTAGATCCAGTGACATTGTATTTTTGTTAAAGTTTATATCCGTATACTACCTTTTATAAATGATACAATACATTTTATTTTCTTTGAATTCACATATTACAATAAAATTGTATTACATATAAATTGTAATAATACGAGTTGTTTGTGTGTCTACTTCAAGCGGCGTTTTTAAGTAACCGCTAATTTTTATTTGTCTGAATGAGTTGTTTCAAGCAGCGTAGATTGATAACTTCACACAAAATAATCATATTCTGATGTTGGATTAATTGTGTTGTGATATTTTAACATCATGCTATGAAACATGTAAAATATGTAAAGCTTTATACAAAAATATTTCTTTAACCTCTTGACAGCGATATAAATATACGGATATTATCTTTGTACGTGAAAAAATTGGTAATAAAATTCCACAAAAATTGATCTAATACATTCTCTTCTAAAAGCTCTAAAAGAACATTTTAGGGTATGTTTACATATCCGTAGTTAGGTTTTTTTAGAATCACAACACGCAACTGAGATTGTGCATTAATAAATAGATGGGTTTGCCTAACGAATGATTTGACCTATCACATGCATGTTAGTAGAAAAACTTGAATTTAGAAAAAATATAATTAGCATTGTTTCTCGCCGTCTTATTTTCTGTGCCATCAAGTGCTCCGTGCACTTGGTGTGCTGACGACTCAACCAACCTGGCAGTCTGAGTTCGAGATCGGTGAGTCAGTTTGGAAATCTGCGCAAAATATCTTCCGTAAATAGCATTTCTGCATGACTTGTGTGAGACCGGAATCTGGTGAATAGCTCTATATGAAATGAAAACAGTTTTCGCGGTTTTTTGTCAGAAATCTAAATACCAAACTTGATACTATTTGCGTTATTTCGTTTCGATTTTCAAATGCAACCAGACCTAAAGCTTATTCTGAGAATTAGAATAATGAAAGTTTTCACAAAGTATTTGTAATATAATATAGTTTTAAAACAATTAACAGTTTACATAATTCAGTTAACAAGACGTATTTAAAAAAATTCGAATATTATTCATTGCATATTAACAAATACATGATCCAAATTGTTCTTGGACTAATATTCTGAAATAGTTATGGTTATGATTATCTTGATCATCTCTATGATGTTTTTAGATTTAATTCTTTACGTATAAAAAAGTTTTACGTTTCCTTATACAAAAAATAATTTAACTGGAAGACAAAAAATTCTGCCTACTGGTATGTCTATATCGTGAACGATGGTTAAGCAAGCAACATGCTTGTGTATTTTTAGCGGACGATATGTTCTGCAAATACATAATTTTGACGTGAGAAAACAGTTATTTTTCTCTAAAAAAAATTTTACTGCACTTAATTCCACGTGTGTGTAAGCATAATATAACTGCTTCATATAAATATATTATCTCCACTCACAAGTAAGAGATAAAAATAGATCCGAGCCAAAGGTCACGGTTTTACGAGGAAATCACGTAGATGGCAAAAATAGCACAACCTTTTTTATATGCAATTGGAACTAAGACATGGACCAACTTGGTTAAACTAATGACTGACAATAATTTCTCAACAAAATCTTTACATTGTCAAGATTCATAAACTCCGTTGCAGAATGGATATGGTGAAAAAAGAAATAATATTCGTATAAAAAAGGTCCAACCAAAATTTTGTAATAACATATTCTAAAATTCTCTTTCACATACTAATGCATAATTATTATTACATATGAAAAAACTTGATGTCGTTATGAAAGTTTTATTAATTTAATCATTATTCTATTTATTCTTATGGCTTAGTTAAGGTTGCTAGTATTTCTCGGATTTCATCTCAATTTTACGAGGGCGGCAGATGCAAACAATTACGTTGGTCGCGTGCCGATTTCATTTTACAATTCCGTATGATAACAATAGGTTTACTGCAAACGTTTCAAATATAACAATCTTTCATGTAACTATATAGTTAAATTGCATTTTTAAGTTAAGATAGAATGATATTACGTAATATTATCTTCCAACTGACTTAGTATCATGGGACTATACATACTAAAGCTAATATTAATATAATTTTCAAAATAAAACTGTATTTAATTTTAATTCAATGTATTAATCAATGAAAATATGCATATTAAGGTCAAAACGTGGAAAATTAACATCTCCTTCTTAAGTTAAAATTAATAATAATTAGTAATAAAATTTGAAGGCAAAAATAAATGGTATATAAAATATATATATATACGTATATGAGGAAAAAAAGTAAGCTGTTTTTAATTATTAGAGCTGCAATAATATATCTGGACATTGATTTTCCTTTCATTTTGATGCTTACTGACAGATTTTGGTATTTTTGTAAGAAGGTTCTTGAAACCACAAAAATATTGACAACCGTTCAATATATTCTCGTATTTTAAAAATGAATTATTGACAGAATATTACTTCTAGTCTACTTAAAATTGCCATTTTAATTCCATACTCACTCCGCGATGACGCGCAGAACTTTTACGATATGAAAATATTCTTAACAGTTGTTTTATACGAGTAAAAGTTGTTAATTATTAGCTCAAATATTTTGATCTCATACTGACTACAAATACAAATGAACAAACAAAAAAAAATGTGAACAACGCTTTATTTAAAATTATATTATATACTAATGAGGGTAGAAAATCGATTGATTATAAAAATGAGAGAGCTTTACTTTGCTACGTAATACGAAAGTACATGGTAGTTTAGAAAATAAGTAATCGAGAAAGTATAAAAATAAGAGATCACGGGAGTGAAAAAATATAGAAGTCTTTATAATATTCAATTACATAAATAATAGTTTGAATAATCTAAGCTATGAAGCCATTTTTTCGTGTGTCTGTTTATCTTCAAAATTTTGGTTCATATTTTTCTGCAATGATATTTTTATAATATGATAAACATGAATGTATTTTCAACTATTCAAAACAATTACCAACGACGTTTATACACTAACCAGTACGGTCTTTACAAGAAGCTTCAAAAAGGCATGTAGGTAAATTAGGTCCGTACGTATTGGGTTTCAGACAGCGGTGACGAGCACTTTTTGTATTCAATTAATTAACCCATCTTGTTACCAAATTACTACCAAGAAAAACTAGAAAATCGTTAATATAATCACAAATTTACGGTGTTTTTTATTCATTTTCTGACGTATAATTCAACGACGAATTATCTGCACATTTAGAGACATGTTTCACGGTTACGACAATATAATTATATGCTCTTTGGCATCGTTACGATTTTGATATAGACGGATATTTATTCTTCTTCGTAGCTTTTGGTTACCGACAATAATTAATTATGCGAAGCTTTTTTTATTCTAATATGAATTACTTGCATATTTTTCTGAGTGAAGGATTTCAGTATTTTTATTTCTAGAATCGAAATATAATACTAATATTGTTTTAAAACATCAGTGTATTTATGGTACACAAATATCTCCCCATTAATATTAATCTATCGAATACGTTTCACATAATATAATACAATCCTATATCTTAGAGATGAGAAAAGAGAATATGTAGAGAGTGGGTCGTAGGTATCACAGTACAACAGACCTATATAGAATCAGGAACCAATCAATTGCCTGAGTGATTTTATAATATATAATTTTCAAATGGTAATTAATATTTATAAATAAACTGTCGACAACTTAACGAGATCAAAATTTAAAATTTATATCGCAAAACGTACAAAATTGACTTCATATTTCACATGTTTAAATGGTGCATCTAGCGCAACTTACGAGTTTCACTCAGCATTAAACTAAATTAAAATTACTTAAGAAAACGAAAAGATTTTAATTTAATTAAAATGAAAAATATATATACCAAAAATTATATAAACACTATATTCTTCAGTGATTCTTATTGGTTATTGATCTAA